>MCBS01024222.1:0-10003 GCA_003611235.1 Golovinomyces cichoracearum
TTGTCACACTTCACCAACCTTTGATTCTCTTCAGATTCTTCCTATTTCCTCATATACCTTATCTACTGTCCCCGTACACCACCACCTTACTGACAATGTGGGACAAGAAAGCTAGGATGTACGAGGTGGGACTGTCTCAACATAGACGGAAATTCATCCTGATCGGAATGGGCTATTTGGCCCAAAACTTTGGTTCGGATAGTTGTGCCAATAATGTGAAAACAGGCAACTATGGAAGGTGTTGTGGTCCGCCTCCTGCTCGTCATTTTCTTAAGTTAGAGTCCGGGCAGTCTGGATACCTACCTCACTCCAGTAAGGGAGGACTGTGAGACTATATCTCGCGCGGTAGCTATGTGTAATGTGGCAAAGGTATTTTGGGGTAGTCAAAAGTTTTTCTTGTTTTCTCCTTGGGAGAAATTTACGGTTGAGGGAAGGGTGAGAATCCCTAGCAAAAAGGTCTCGGGTGATATCAGCGAAAGCATCCACTACATGAGTGGACCAATTATCAAAGTGAGCTGTCTTTGTATATAGTAACCGGGGAAGGACTAGCTTTCTCCGTATCATTCTCTATGAGCGCTTAGCGTGTGCCTTTCACGAATAAAACCTCTATCTATCTATCAATTTTTTTATCATTCAGAACATTTTCGTTTCCTTGAATTCTAGCATTCAAAATTGTCAAGTGGAGGGCATCCTATCGCCCGGGTACAAGTGGGTGACGAACGACTTCCAGCGATCGTGGAGTGCATCGGCCAGTCAGCAAAATCAGTGCCGTTGGGTGCCCAAATTTAATCAGGCCATGATTTCCACTTTTTCGTTGCTACAGCAACAAAGAGCAAGATTTACCACAAACTGATGCTTACAGAGCTACGTAATCAGCTTTGGTCAATAAGATAATAGTTTGTTGTGTCGCTCAACCATCAGACAAGAATCGCGCCATAATGCTCAAAAATCAAGAGGATTCTCCTTATCAGCGTTTCAAATATTATTCGTCTCAAATCGGCAAACAAGCTTAACATTCCATAAAAGATCTCGCGTAAGACAAGAACCCTAAAAACTACAGAATCCGTTGTGTAACACGTACAGTCGGTTTTCTAACCAAAGCTATGGCGCCGACAAGTACACTGGATAAAAGTAAAATCGGTGGCCCATCTATCAACATTGCTTCTAAAACAAATCCGCCAAGGGAGAACCTAACACCAGAGAAGCCAGTTTCTCAAAATCCTACAAAAAAACCTACGACACTGAGGAATCCTCAGAGAACTCCTAATCGGCCGCCTCCCAGGAAATATGCAACTCCGAACAGTGCGCCTCCATGGCAGAAAGCTGAGAGAAAGAAAATGGAACACAATTTGCTCCACAGCTTCATACTGGGAAGAACAAGCTCACGTCGTGATCGTAGAGGCTCTGCACCTACACGGAGAGCAAGCTTAGAGGCTATCAAAGCTGACATGAAATCTGAATTCATCGATAAACTACAAGAGCCCGGTAAAGTAAGAGATAGAGTTAGAGAATGGCAGAAATCAAATGCTGCTGTTTGTGGGGTGAATAAAGTCGGAGTAGAAGGTAAGCCGCTAGTCAACCCTAAGGTACGCGAACAACATAAAGTAGTTCCCAAAATCTTAAAGACGCCACCACAGAACAACAACAAATCTGCTGATAAAGCAAGGCTGAATCGAAGAGTGAGTCCAGCGGTACACCAAAAAACATCAATTCCAAGAAGATGTGTAAAGAACGATAACCACTGGATGAAGCGTGAACAGAAAGGCCCATCTATGAAGCCGGAAAACCTATCCAAACGCTTTCTATCGACAAAAACTCCGAATCCTCCCCTTGAAAAAAAAATCCAAGACTGGATAAATAAAACTGATTTTGTTGAGCTGTCTGACGGTGAAAAGTCTGACTCTAAAGGAACTCAAGCTGTAAATCCCGGTCCAAATAATACAGTTGAAGAAATCAGTACTAAGACATCTCAATCTAAACCTTTAAGTCAGATGGAAAGCCTTCTAAGCTCTAAATTGCAAAATATCAAAGATGAGGTAAAATCACCGGAATCAAAAAATATTACTAATAATTGTGATGATGGAATCCGGGTAAGACCTTTACCAGACGACCAAACAAATTCAAATACGAGCGAAGAATCAAGAAGTGTTTCGAGTGAAAATAGGCCTCAAATTATCGAAGAGGTAAAAGAGTATGACGTTCATGGACTTGAGAAACCGAGTTTAAATGAGACTTCACCCTCTATGGCCAAGAAATTTAATTCTTCTGCTAGCAAGAGCTATTCCAGAAATTCAAAAGTACAGAAAAAAGGCTTACATACTTCCTCAATCACAAGATCTAATAGCAAACAGAAGCGGCCCACTTATATATCTAACAAAAAGTCAAGTCCTCATTCATCTAGAGGAGTGAATGAGGAAGTAGAGTCGACACCATTATCATCTAAGAGTAACGGAAGCGAAAATCAAACTAGACGTCAAAGGGTAAAATCGACGACTTTCAATGAGATTCCTTTTGGGAATTCTGCTTTCAGCGTGCTTGATCTACCAGTGGGTGCGGAAGCACACAATCTCAATAAAAACTCGTCAAAGAAGAATGCCAATTTCATTGTTCCAAATGTACTGAAGAAAGTCTACAATGGGAGTAGAAAAATGGTTCATGATTCGGCTGAACCACACAGAGGTGGTCCAAGTCAACCTGCTAGTATAGATTCATGGTTGAAAACAACTAGTGACCCATTTGTCGATTCATCTGAATCTCCATCAAATTCTGTTGAAACTTTTAAATGTACAAGTAGAAAGCCTAGTCATCAGAAGATTAGAGTGGATGAATCTGAGATTAGAGCTACGCACAAGAAACAGGCGTTTCAACCACACAAGCATAAAGCCAAAGGCCAGCTATGTGGTACACCTGCTCCACAGCTTACATCTATACCTCCTGGGATTGAGTCGGATATAGAAGCTAAAAATATTCGGGCTATGCGGCAAGTTATGTCATCCAAGAGAAGTAAAATGACACCATTAAAAGAATCCATATTTAGTGCATTTCATGGAGAATCCGCAATGAAGAGGTCAAGGCAGAATCCCCTTGATTTGACTGGGGTTAAAGGGAAGGGTACTGAAAGGCCTGTCTCTAACTTAAAGATCCCGAAACCAGAGTCAATTACAAATAAATCAGCCAAACCCCCTGAGAAAAAAACCCCGGAAAAGTCGTCTTCTAAGTCCTATGACAATAACGCTAATCATTCAGCAGCTCCCCCTCAGCAATCTGCAAGTGAGTTAAACGGTAGTGTTTTGTCATCCATATTATCTGAATCATCTTCACACATGAGCTCATCACAATCAAAATCCGAATTAACTTATTCCAATACCACGGCTTCTCAGAGTCAAGGTCAAACTACGTCAAACCACTCGAGCTTGTCATGTAGCAACCAGCAGTCATTAAAGAAATCAAATTTAAAAAGAAGATTAACGAAGCATTCTGATCTTATATCAATACTATCTCTCCCTGACACTACAAAGCCAGGAAATCCTGGGAGTATTCGATCAGCTCGAAGTGTACGGATAAGTAGAAAACCAAATTGTGTATCTTCTGTAGAGGATGTATTAATAGCACTTGCTGAACCTGAAATGCAGTACATGCGAGAATTAGATACGTTAATTGATGGAGTAATCCCAGTCTTATTAAGATGTATTTTTTCCGAAACAAACGCTTCTAGATTATTTGGAAATCTAGCCTCTTACACGGCGTCTTTCACGCAACACATCATTGATATGGGAAGTGCTCTTGTAAAGCTGCGGAATCATCACAAGCGTATTCCATTATCTGATGCTTATGCTTTAATTATATGGGCTGACTCGGCTCGAGAAGCTTATGAAGAGTACCTACATGCATGGCGCTCTGGTTTTGAAGATATTGTTGTTAATCTTGCACCAGCATCTTCGCATGCCAGGATTGGAATGAATGATGTTAAATGTGATCAAAATGGAGACTTGCTTGGGGAGAAAGGAGAGAAGGTAGTCGTTGCTGATCTTCTTAGTAAGCCCGTAACACGGATTAAACACATCAATAAAGCATTGACGGCAAGTAATTCTTCTAAAAAATTTGCTCTAATCTAATTGATATAGAGTCTAAATAATTTCCCAAATACACGAGATAAATCTAAGGAAGTTTGCAATTATTTTGAAGCTCTTTTAATACTTCAGAAAAAACGTGTCAAAGAGGAGAAAGGTCGTCGGGTTGACAGACAAGCATGGGGCGCTGACACTTCCAGGGCCCGTAATTTAAAGACTCTAGACCGTGCCGGCCAAGTAGAGATTAACCGTCTATATCAGGTAATTGCTAAAGATTGTTTTTCTCTGGAAATCCTACACTCGACTGGTCAGCGAATAAATTGTAATGTCGAATTCATTCTGAGAAAAATGCCTAACAATACTCATGAAGGTGATCTACTTATCTTGAAAGATGATAGTAGAGATCCATTTCTTCTATTCGAACCTATCTCCCAAAAATTTTTATCAGCAAGAATAGGTGATACGAAAGAGCAAGTCGTCGTGATGGTTAGTGGTTTAATTCCGGGGAAAAACGACGTAGAGTCCTTAATACTAGAAGCTGTATCTAGCGATATTGCAGCAGATTGGGTTCGTATGTTAGGGGAACAACCCATCCCTCCACCTGTCAATCGGACAAGATTGAACATCAACTCAGCTTTAGAACCAACGAATTTAATATCTAATCATGACACTCTAAAAGTTATCAGTCTGTTAAATGAAACAGGAAGTGATCAAGTTCCAATTGGAGAACGAGCTGGTGAAGAATTACATGGCTTAACAAGAACTCAAGAAATTGACGGGATAGAAGCAGATTTGCATGAATGTGCAGATCCTATTGAAAAACTCAAAGGATTAATTGATATAAATATAAAAGAATATGAAAGTTTTAGCGAGGAAGATGTCTTGGATAAGGTCTCGAATGATAGTCTTGATATTCAACAAAGTAATAGTTCAGAAACTGCTTCACAGTTCCGAAATACTCAGGATCAAGATTTTCGACGTCTTCTTATTCCTTGGGAAGCAGGTGAACGACAAAACATGAATTCTAATATTCCATTAAAGATGAATATTCATGATACCAAACAGCGAAAATCATCCATACAGGTGGAAAAATACGGAGCCAAACCTAGATCTCATGTAGCCAAAAAAAACAGAGAATTCTTAATTCAGCCGGTCGATACATATTTTCGCGAAGATGGTGCTCCTCCCCCTCCAGCTCATCGAACTCCTGTTTCGGGATTTTTAAGGAACAGTTCTGTTCCTGAAAATTTCTCTAGAGATAAGACTCGACGATTTTCTTCTCCTCTAAAACACGAATATCAACCTTCTGTTTCTTCTAATAGTTTCAATGAAGAGAGTGTAGATGGAGATAGTTCAACCGACACATCATCAGAAGAGAATTCTTTTTGTGACTCAGAAGAGAGAGGGGACGAAGAACAACTCAATGAAAATTCTGGATACTTACCAGCTCTCCAAACACCTTCAAACCTCAAAATAAAAGACAGAGATATAATACCCATACCAAAATTTCCGGTCCCATTAGAGATCAAAAATCCATGTAAAAACTCCTCAGAAAGCTTTGTAGCTGCAATCTTCCAGTGGAACGGATCGGCTGGAACATGGGTCGCCTTACACCCTGACACTTGCTCAATTGTAGTGACCGATAATCTTATTGAGTGCTTTGAGAAAATTTCCTCGGATACGCCCAAAAATACCAAAAATGTAAAAAACGGGAAGTCTATGGTGAGACAGACAATATCATCAGATGTACAGATTCGACAAAGTACTGCAATTGACATCGAGATCAAATCTGCTATATCAATAGCAAAAGAATTCCAAGCCTCAAAAACTACTCCTCAAGCTAGCGATACGTTACGATATAGACTATGTAATTCGTCAATGTGTGATGCATTCTATGCCGCTGTTCATCGATCGCGTCTTTTCAATAAGGCTTACATTCAAATAGAAGATGCCGGGGCTTCACAGCCTGGAACTAATTCTTGTGATAACACCGTTGCCAATAGTCGGCGGCGGTACTTGTTTGGACTTGCGCGAAAAAAATCATACCGTGCATCACCTTCTATCCGGACTGATAACCAAAAAAACGAAAAAAGTCTGAGCATGGCAATGAATGCTCTTCAAAGACTTTCTGGTGCAGCAGGTCTTTTCAACATTTCTCGATCGTGGATTGAGTACAAGTCTCGGGACAATAATTTTTCGTCTCACGAGGTTTCAACATACGGTGGATCGTCATATTTAAACAACTTAGTACCTCCGCGCTCAGCCGGATCTCAAGCAGGAAATTCAGACAGCCTTGATAGTAGTGGACTAACGGTACACAACCTCGGCACATCAAACATCTTGTTCAGACTCTACTACATGCTACGAAACGGAAACTGGCATGACCAAGGTCAAGCATTTCTGACCGTCTCACTTCCGCCACCTGACATGAAACAGAAAGCACCTCTTTACAACGGACCACAGAAGCGTATTACGGTGACAAAAAGCCCCATTCCGGTTTCTGAAGATGTTACGAGCGCAGAAATTTTAAAGGCAGGCCTGATGCTTGATGAAGTTTTAGGAGCAAACTTATTCGTCAGAATGCAAAGAAGTGGAATTTTAATACAGACCTGGGAAGATGTTTTGAGCGATGAAAGTCAAGGTATACGCAGCTTCGGTAGCGTTGCCCCCAGGAGACATACATGGGCAATGCAGTTTCGAAGAGCTGGAGATGCCGAATGGTGTTGGCACCTTTGTCGAAGCGGGATGCCATGAAAAATCGGTTTGCCTTATTCTTAAATTTGGGACAAAGAAGAAACTCACAATATTTACCAATTTTACCACATTATACAACAGTCATCCAAATTACTCAGCATAATTTATCTCTGGACTAAAGTAGAAAATAAACCTTGGAATTAGCCACTGGCAAAGCAATAACTTGGGAGTTCAAAGCTCAATCAATTACTCACTAAAGATGTTCGGGTTAAACAAGGGACTTTTATTGCTATTCCTATTTATGAATATTTTGCTCATCGCAATTTTTTTCCTCATTTATCACTTAAATTTGATTGTGGGGAAAACAGAAACTGCCGTAAATTTTTCCGGCTTCATGAAACTTGAAATATTTATAGTTTCATTTCAAAATCTAGTTAGCCTTTACAAGTGCACAATCCCCTTTGCTAATAGAGCCTTCAGGTTCAAAGATCATCTGAATTTAGCTAAAAAACAACCTAACATCAGTATGTGTGCAGAATCTTCGTTTCCGCTTTGACCATTGATGGGTATATTGGAATTGTGACAGATCTATATCATTGAAGACCGATCTCGATGCCGAATTAATTTATAGAGCACAAAATTTTCCGGATCGAATAAACTAGTATCCAGAATCTATTAATCTGGAAAGAACGTGACGTTGGGCCACGATCAGTAGTGATAGTTCTCAAGAGTACTGAGATGATAAGTGCTCCGTACAAAAAGACAAAGAGCTATTCAGATATCATAAAAACATACGGGACATATCCTCATATTACCTCATCTTTCTTCAAAATAATATGGCAATATATCACTCATCATCTCATTTATTGACTGACATCAAACAATAGCGACAGTTAAAACTGTGGTGATTGATCCTAAATATACAAGTTCCAGCTCTTGGCCAACTAGCGAGAAACTCGGGGTGATATCACTGTGCCTAGAATTGCTGATCACTGCTCAATATTCAAAAGCTCAATATTTCACGTTTTTCTTCAGGGTCAGATTAGCAGAATAATGTTTTTTGTAGTCTATTCAAATCACTTTAAGAATCTGGACAAAAATTATTACGCAAAGATGAATATATAAATCGAAGCGCTCTGACTTCTCAGAATTCGTACGGATGATCAAAACTGCTGTTCATCTGAGTGACTTGGGAATCGCCGAATCAATTTATCGAGATAGATGTATATATGGGATGAGTATGGAAATACACCGTTTACCAGCCTCTCTATGAATCGTCCCCGAGAAGAAGAAGTTCAACCACTCTCTGTTATCTCCTCTTTCTAAACAGAAAACGGTTCGATATACTCAGAATACCTCCATGTCTTGGCTAACAGAACTTACATTCTCAGAAGCTATTTCTAAACATCTCATGGACAAGTATTTCAAGTAATTAATAATAAAGCGCGAAAATTTTTCATAGATAGCAGAGGAATAACTGTATATTCCACTGATTTCTTCCAAAGTCTGACCCAATGTGAACAATCTCAACTTTGAAATAGCTTCTCGAAAATCCCCAGTCATAGGCATTAAAATTTTATCAGTTAGAAACCGCAGTGTGAGGCTAATTCCTTTATTGAATATCAGAGAAGTTTGAGCCGTCAGAACCATACAGAACAATAGCCAACTTAGCAACAATAGCTCTACTTAATCAGTGCCAAACTAAAAGGAACCGCAGAAAAATGAAGGTTACATATGGTTTCGATTATTTTAAGTCTCAATCAGATCAGCCATCTGCCTCGTTATACATATGATAAAGGCGTTTTAGTAGTCTTATGGCTGATTTTCCTTAATCTCAAATCATCTGACTAATCTTGTCCTCTCGCAGACTTTGAATAGTAGTTGAAACGGGATAAACTACTCTTTCCTCACTCCTGAGACTAAAGCAATGTCGTTAGTTTATATATAAAAATCTTCTATTCCGTTTTTATTTGCAGGTTGGTCATATCATCTCAGATAGATAGGAACGGATTGGTTGTAAGTCGACGACAACCAGCTTAGGAGATCCGGTAGGAAAAACCTCAGCTATTCCGCTCACATTTTTTAACGATAAGCAACCGCAATCACTCAGTAAAGCCATTTGTAGATCTAACTTAAAACTTTAATAAAGTTCAACAGACGTCTGGGCTACATGTATTGATAGCTTATTTTTCGACAAGAAGTCTCAGAACACGGTAATATCTTCATGCTCCAAAGCTTCTCAACTGATCTCTCCTTCTCGTATGCTGAAACTTTACCTTCTGTTTTGCAATTTTTTTTAAAGGGAAGTGACTCTCTGCTTAATGCCAGCCCGTTCTCATGCGCCTTCTGACTTTGTGTCTCACCAATGAGTTACTCTCTCGGGCTATATAATATTTTGGCAGCGTAGCTCTGTAAATAGAAATGGTGACATTTTAGTTCGTACAGAATGGAAGAGAAAATAAATTGAATGGCAAATAAGAAGCAAATGGTCGCAGGGAGTGGAGATTGAAGGGATTTAGATCAGAACTAGAACGACCTTAACTGGCCGAGATCAAATAAATTATAAGGACGTGATGGCGAGTAACTTTTTGAATGTTTAACCTTTATCATGGATAAATTACTTCCTGTTTGATTGAAGGCATGCGAAGTTGTCTGAACTTTTGAAATCAGAGTAGACATCACAGGATAAAAATTTAAAGGAGTTCTAGACTACTCTAGAAGTGAATTGAGGTAAAGTATGAATTGAGATTAATTGATATAAAATTGACAATAGTTTATGCAATGTCTGATGTTGGTATCCAACAGTAGAGTCAGAAGTCAAAGACCTTGAGATATTCTCCCATTTCCTTTCGGCCTATCCTATGTAATACATATGAAAGCATGTTACTATTTTGCTCTAATCAAAGAATTACTGTTGCAGAAAACAACTGCCCGCGATCATATTCACTTTTTCGGTTCAAAAAGCCGCAGTATTTGATCTGTAGATGGCGGATGGATTAGTGTTGATAACATGAGGCCGTTTTAAGTAAGGCGCATCTATCGCATTAGATTGACTTATATGGGGTAATAATCCTGCCAGCTTATAAGGTTGACCATAGTGAAATTTTATTCTGGCGAATTTGCATTGAGCGTCACCTCGCCATCGCGTGAAGATGAGAAAAAAGTTGAAGGTACCATTATTAATGACTGATTATATTTGAAAATACTAAGAAAAATGTGTCAGGTCGGATGGTATAGTG
>MCBS01024224.1:0-10009 GCA_003611235.1 Golovinomyces cichoracearum
GAAGAGTGAAGAGTGAAGAGTGAGGATGAAGTAGACGTAGAGCTGTGCGTGCAGCATTATCAGTGTCCTCATTCCCTATGTTTTTTAGTGCCCAGGTACCTATCTGACCTCTGCCTTCAATTTTTCAGCTACTTCGTGGAAGACTCTTGCCAGTCAGAGACTGGAGGGAGACATACCAGTCTGAATTTCTCTGACTGTTGGTGAATTTACTAATAGCAAGTATATCTTTTCATTATTTTTTCTAGTTGAGAGTGATGCATGAAGCGGTACCGTTGCTTCTAGTAATTCTGCATTGTAAACCTCACCAGCAGGAAGAATTCCTTATACTTCTCAAAGGCTACGCCCCTTCGTTGAAGAGTATAACACCAGACGGAACGACCGTGAGCTTTTGATGAACCATCTGAGTAAGCACATCGTCTATTGGGGAAATAGAAAATGTCCATTTGTAGTAAGCTTCCACTCAATATTTTTCGTCATTTGTGGGGAAGTTTTGTATACAGAGATTTTCGAAGATTTTGCACTTTTTGATGATTTGAGTTATTGGCTAAACACTCTCTGAATACGCGACATGTGTGTTTCTGGTCGATTAGATAGCCGTGGATTTGTGAACTTTCTGTATTTACCTCATCTTATCCCCCANNGGCTTCCAGAGGTGAAAGGTATCCCCATCTGGGATAACCAATGCCTCCTTTGGCCTTGTATAACAAGGTTTGTGTGACGGTATCGAGGTGGTTATGATGATGTCGAAATATTATACTTCATGCAGATAGAAGAAAGCTACAAGTAAAAACTATATACTAAACAAATTGTAATCTCGCTTACTTGAATTGCATAAATAGCGCGGGACTATACGCTCGATACAAATTCATGATTGGCTCGTCACTAACGAGCCAATCATGAATTTGTGTCGAGCGTATAGTCAAACACAGGGCGCCTCGCTTATGGAGCAAAATTTTATCGATACCGATTCACCACAAGATTCGAATCTTCATATGCTTTATTGCCAGCGGCATAGATTGTTGCACATTTCAATCTTCCATCATCGAATAACTCGCATCCAAAAACTTTATCTATACGCAAAAATTAGTAATAGTGATAATGTTTTTTCAAAAAGTAGAAACCACCACATTACACAAATAATATTGCTGATCATGATTACAGAAAATTGTCCCTTTTCAATTAGTCTCTGTCATACAAATTGTATCGACCAGAGGAAATTCCAAATTTTCAACCAAATAGACCTTGGAATCAATTAAATAAAATAGTTATCCGTTTAAATGTAGTCATTCGGCCAAACTCGGTATCTTGGTATCTCTTCTGCTGAGAATATGTCTCCTGTTGTGGATCTAGAACTCCCCGACGAGGATAGTTTCTGCCATTGGTTGGCAAACCCAAATGAAATTGTTGAGTGATTATTAACCAAACTGAGGAGTGCTTCTAACTTGGACCCAAATTTAACTGAGGGAACGTCCAATCGAAGACGACTGAATGAGTCGGAGACGACACAACCCTTATTATGCACCGAAATTTCCTCTGATAAGCTCCGTCCCTCGTTCGATGTGTTGTTGAAGATATAGGGGGGGCCAAGTATTCTGAGATCATTATGGTTAAATCCTTTACAAACAATGGTCAAGAATACTTGGTCTCCCTGAATCAAGTCAGCGCGATTAATTGTTGTTCGTGTAAGCATATGGCGGAAAGCAAATCAGTTTGCACACAAATTTACTTTGCTCAATCAGTCCTTGGATATAGCATATCCCACGATATTAGGTATAGCGAAGCTGCAGACTTCACTGAAACATCACTTTCAAATCTGACAGCTGAGCCATCAACAGAAACCGTATCAACACATAAGTCCGACGAAGGTGTAAAGGCAATATATTTTGAACGGGTAGGATTCATGAATTCATTGGCCAATAGCTCCAGTCCATCAAACGACGACGAGTTGAGGCTTTCAAAAATACAAATGCCCAAGTAGCTACGCTAAAAAGGGGTAGAAGCTCCAATGAAAGGTCGTGATCGAAAAAGCATCGTAGAAGAAATTGAGTTTTAAATCTTTTGTAAACTCAAATAACTTTAGCTTTCATACAGTATAAGACCAACAAAATTCTAAATTTTCATTAATCACTCTTCCACAAATTCCCGCAAGTAATATCTGTACCATTGATAAAACGATGAAAAAGTTGTAAAAGTACATGGAAGAATCATCTGGTTGATTCTCTTCATAATTTTATAAATTTTTTATGTTTATAAATTAAATTAATTTCTCGCTCCTCTTGGCATTGGCATAATGGTTCAGTGGATGTTGTGCTGATAGTGGGAGGTCGCATAGAACGAGATAGCTTACCGCCATTCATTCCCTGAGACATCTGCCGCATTCGAAGTAAGGCAGCAATCGCCATTACTCCACTTCCTTACTATAAATGGATTACGAACTTAGAATCGGCCAGTATTCGGTTGGATCACCAATCATGGATTTGTGTCGAGCGCACAGTGACACGCTAACTAAAAGCGTTACCTGATATGGATCTAGTTGACGAAAATAAATTCAGGCCTCGTGATGGACAAGTTATTCAATACAAATTATCAACAACAACAATACATGCTTTACAATGTCTCAATTCAACCTCGCGGATTATATCCTGTTGAATATATTAATGCCAAAGAATAATTCATTCCCCGAACATACTTTACATACGATATATTTACGTGCCCATCAATCGAAAATTCCTGATATAAATGACTCACGGAGTCTTTTCCTTGTAAATGTACCTATCGACAGCACTGCATCGCATTTTCGGGCATTAATCTCTTCACTAATTGGACCAGGAAGATTTGAATCTATATCTTTTGGAAACGAACTTGAATCAAGAAGCATCTATCCCCAAAAGCATCCTTCTTCAGAGATCAGTAGTGGTAAGAAGCGTAAAAGGGTTTCTGAAATTGAACAACCTCCTCATGAGCATGATCTTCCGGAGACTTGGGATCGAAAACTATGCAAAAGCGGCAGTTCAGCTATCATAATACTTGTGGATGAGAATTGTGTTAAAAAAACGCTCAAGACGATAAAGAAATTGCGTAAACACACGAAATCAACAAACAAATGGCCCATCTGGGGTGACGGAATAATATCCTCTTCTTCAGAACCCTCTCTTGGCGGCGCACGCTACCTATCACATCATAAACTGTGTTTTCCTGATCCACATTATCTTCAATCACTCATTGATGCTTTCATGGTAGATTTTAACGCTCAAGAAAAAGATCGCCATGAGTCTGAGAAGAAATCGCGGAATATCCCTGACGCAGATGGCTTTGTCACTGTCACACGAGGCGGAAGGACAGGGCCTGCTAGGATTCAAGTTGTTGAGGAGAAGATGGCTTCATTAGAAGAGCGTGAAGAAAAGAAAAGAGAAGAAATGCGAAAAGCAGGATTTTACCGCTTTCAAGGGCGAGAAAAGAGAAAAGCAGAGGCTGAGGAGCTGGTACGACGATTCGAGGAGGATAAGAAAAAGATGCAAGAACTCCGAGAAAGGAGAGGGAAAGCAGGCTTCGAACCTGAGAGTTGAACTAATACGCTCAAATTCCACCTGGTCATTTAAAAATTTGCCTGAAATTCAGAACTATTTCTCATGGGTCTATCTTCTAC
This sequence comes from Golovinomyces cichoracearum, assembly GCA_003611235.1. NCBI lineage: Eukaryota > Fungi > Ascomycota > Leotiomycetes > Helotiales > Erysiphaceae > Golovinomyces > Golovinomyces cichoracearum. The sequence continues at coordinate 3,647 of MCBS01024224.1, forward strand.
GGTAAGTTCTCATCATTTATAATCAATGCCACATTAATCTCCCTTCTGTTGATTCTTGTGATGAATCTGCGGGGCCAAATGAGCTTGTGAAATCTATACTATTATTTGCAGGCCAACTCTTGTATCACAATATATAGAGGTCAAAGTATGCTATGCATTAAACATCCGCTCAATTATCTTCTCATCTTATCTGAAATTAGAATCTTTCATCTGTAAATCGACCATGTTAAATTCCCAGAATATTTAACTGACTATTCGTTTAGACAAAAATTCCCGCGAACAGAAAATTTATGCGAGAGAGAAACTATAACAATTTTATGGACCCTCAGATACATCCTGATATAAAATTCTGAAGTTTTGAAAAAACAACCCCATCCAAAAAAGTAGCCTCTCTACAGTCCCGCAATATCTATCATCTACCTTCCACCCTGGATACAAATTCACAAGAAGAAATAAAATAAAAAAACTTCGCCACTGCATTCTAAAATCTCAGTTGAACTCGAAAACGTCATCTACTTACTCTAAAACGAATTACATATTACATGATCTCTATAACGCATTCTACAGACCATTACTTGTATCGGGTGCCTCGGCAATAAAATCTTAGGAGCTATGATCTGTGCATCTCTCGAACCAACTCACTTTTCAGAAAAATAACCGATAATAGGCATCAAAAGCCGAGATAACTACTTGTTATCTACTGTAATTTTCAAGGAAACACCACCTCATTTTTGATAGCCTATTTCTGTCATGTCAAAAGTTGTTTCACTGCTTCACATGAATCTATTCGGATCCTTAATTGATGAAATAAATTAACTCAGCTTTGCTTAGTAACACTACCCGGCTATTCAGCTGAAATTCGCGCTTGCTTTCTAGCGCAGAAATTTTTTGGCATTGAACCCAGTACTAGATTTTTCATTGAGAATGATGAGGTCTAAACACAAAGTGACGTAATTTTCAACCTAAAAATTTTCAGAGATCCAAATAATCATCAACTTAGATCAGTAAGAAGAATGATGGAAGTACGAGAAGCTTCACTCTCAATAAACTCAACTCTTTTAATTCGATTTAAAAAGACTTAAGTTAAGGTTAGTCTTAAAATTTGTAAGTAGAGATATCAAAATTCTAGAAAATTTTCGCTCATATCTAAATTCACAGTCTCATCTACATACATTTTACTTATTTCTTAATAAATTAGAGGTTACTCGCCATCACGACTGTGGCAAGAAGCAATCCAAAACCCTAAAATAAACTGGACTTGGAGCAGAAATTTCTATAACTCTAGCGATGAACACTTTAAACAAAAATACACAATTAATAAATTCAGGAACTAGATCAACTAATCAATCAATCTAAATGGATGTTGCAGATTGAGATTAACAGCGCTTTGACACCAAGTGCAAAGATAGATATGCTCCTACAGTCCAAACAGCTGTGTGAAACGTTTTTTTAATTTCAAAGATCGATTTTCGATGTGTCATAAAACTCGAAATGCATTCACCTTAAAAAAGTTCTCTGCTGATGCCAGAAGTATTAAACAATATCATGCGACATGAATCTGGAGTTACTTAAACATTCCTGACAAAATGTACGCGTGTAAAGCGCCAAAAATCATCTTTAATACTTTCAAAGAAGGAAAAAGAAGTAGCCAATCTTCTTACACAATTAGCGTGAATTCTGTATGTCGTACCACATCTTTGTCTTGTTGAGTTAAACTACCTCCATTGGCAGCTTGATAAAAATACGTGGTACTCACAGCAGCGTACTTCACCTTTATTGTATCGGATTGTCTTGAGGTAAATCATACAAATTCTGGTACATATTTCCTGGATATCTATTACTTGGCAGTTCCGACTCTAATGAGAATCAATATCATCATTTCGGGCGAAGCTTAACTACAAAATTGTACCTGCAACAAGGAAATTTCTTTTTTTCAACTATTCTTGATGTCTTTTCTATTGACGAATACATGTAAGTGCTTGGAAGAAGATTTCTATTCCCGAAGGATTTTTAATTAAAAAAGTTATCAAAGGGGGTTAGTTGTATCAGCACATGTAATCAACAGCGTAGACAGATGAGAAAAGAACAAACAGAATTAATTCCTCATTTTCTATTATTCATCACTTAACGAAACGTTGAACTGCGTTGAGCCAGGTGGGTCGGGTTGAAAATGAGCAAGTGCACAGATAAAGGATCTTATGGACATAAATTTACATAACATAGGGGACATCATGTCGTACTCCACACCTCTTTGTAGTTGTGCCGGGAAACTTTTTCTCATGAAAAAGGAGCTGAGCGGAGACATCTTGCTCTCCAAGTCCCCATTCATCTCTGTGGATCACGATTGTCTTAGTCTTACAGCATCCCTCCTAGCACCCTCTCGATAAGATCGCACACGATCACCCCATACGAAATTGGGCGAAAGGCTCTACATCTCCAAAAACAGCCACAACTCTATATAATTAGGTTTTTGGTGCACATGTTAAGATGCTTTCTAAACTTTGTAAAAGTGAAAGGATAGGCTCCTTCATAATCTAGTCTACGGGAGACTGATGCTGATGGTCGAAAAACAATACGGAAGGAGAATGGCTCAAATATCTTTATAACGTAGGCTCGACTGTAGTTAAAGCGTACCTATCCTCATGACCTGATGTAACCAACGCTTGGATGACTTATGGGGAGAAATTTTGTATCAAGTTGACGTTGCATCAAAATTTACTCTCTGTTTTGGGGGTTTTTCGACTTTTGGCGGGTCAATGGGTGCCAAGACCTTGGCTCGGGACGTACGACTGACATTCTAAAAACAGGACGCGCCATGTAAGCTTTAGTCGATGGAGTGGTGTGAGATTGACTTCGGTCATGACGGTGACAGTTGGCGCAGGTCATGTTGGAGTTGTGGAACTAAGTATTTTGGTGGATAACATTGAGGATATGGGCTAGGAACTGGGCTCTGAAGTTGAGTTTTTATATTTTTTATTTCTTTTTATCGTTTCATATTAACATCGAATTAAAAAATTTGAGCCTTCGGCGGAGAAATCCAGTCGACTTGTAACGCCAACTAAGAATCTTAAGTAATTTTATGAGGATAAGATAGAATCAGAAGCAAAGTAGATTCCTTCAGACAAAATAGTTTTACTCACGTTAGCATGACACAGATTCTAGATCAGCCAAAAACTTTGATATTGATTTCTGGGCTGTTTGCAAACTACTTCAAAAAATATAAATATTATAAGACAAAAGCTGGGCCACGTTTGATAAAATTAAATTGCGTGGCAAATTAGCCGTCATTTCTGGACGCTACGATTATGTTTTTATGGTCAGTCGAAAGTTAAAAGTACTTTATCTCTTCAGTAAGATGTCACGAAATGACTAGTCGGTCCGTCTGGCTCCAAACATATACAATAAATCAAGCCTATAACTTAAATAGCTTATCCACTCTACCATTGAAACGTCATTTTTAGAGGACACGACAAACAGATAGTTCTGAAAGTGAGTTTGAAATAACATAAATGGTTAACTTCTTCCTGATTTCAACTTGATAACACAGACCAGAGTTGATTCGTTTATTTAACAAAGTTTTCCGGATCACTGATACCCCCTGATGTGATAATATAGGTTGCTTCTCGTTCCGGACAGTCTAGATTTAATTTTTTTAGCACTTTTCAAATACATGACTGTCGAATAATCTAAATACCTGGAGAATCCATTATTTTTGCGACTCGCTCTTCTCCTCGTCCCTTTCTCAAGAGAAGTCTCGTTGTAGAAGCATGTGCGAGAACATGTCCACCTGCTGGTTTACGTCCATCAACTCCGGCAAATGACATGGCCCCTGGATCAGACATAACTTGATTTGTCTGGAATGTCAGATACTTTACGGCAGATTTCTCTTAATCTTACCATGAATACAAGGATATTGAACTCTTCAGCCATTTGCGCTGATCTACGAAGAAAGGAGCCAAGGGCCTGTTGTCGTTCAGATAATTCACCACGACCAACAAAATCGGTTCGATACAAAGCCATAATGCTGTCAATAATTAAGAGACGGTATTGATTTGTCGCAAAATTAGCAGCAAGGCCTTCAAGAAGCTCGGTTTGCATCTATTATTACTTGTTAATAATTCGGTAGTAGCAAGTCAGCCCGGGCCAACCTCTGTATTTCCAGCACGAGCAAAAGCAATGTTCTCACAAGCCTGGTCCGGATCAACTATTAAACTCAGCGAAAACCTCAAATTTGAGAAAAGAAATATTTACCTCCAAAACGCTCTGCTATCTCTTGGATCCTCTCTGGACGAAAAGTACCCTCGGTATCTATACTTATATCAGATGCAACTAAATCTCTGGTTTCGTTCAGCGTACCGATATACGCGACTTTTCCTTCAGCTCCACCCATTTCCTTATTATTTTAGACACAAATATTTTACTTGAAAGATTCTTATCACCCACCTTTGGTAGCTGAGCTATTACAGCAAGTGTATGCGCCAATTGAGTCTTGCCACATCCTTGAAAATTTTCAGCTTTGTTTAAATCTGATTCCTGTTACCCACTGAATTCCCCATACACTTCACAAACGCTCATTGTTTGAAAGCCACTTTTGAAGTTAGAACCCTTTTTTTTCTGTATTTGTTTCTTTCAAAAGAACTAGGTTACCCGTTTAAAGCCGCATCAAGTTGCTTACTGCCTGTCGAAATTCTAATGCATTTCTTACGTATCTCCTTGAGTTCTGCAGCTGTGATAAATGCACAGGCAGAGGGCTGATGTAAATATGAGTCATGATAGACTGTGTGACAAGTGGAACTAGCCTATTTATTGGTGTTACTTACTAGTAATTTTTTACCTGCTTCCTTAATCTTCTCAACCTTGGTGTCAGAAAAACCTTTGATCTTCAATAATCTTCTTGTAGTTGTATTAAGCAAAGTCTAATTAAATTAATGAGAAAACTTTCATATTAGATTAGCCCTTTGACTGACCACAACTGTACAAATATTATTTGCTCTGAGCTTTAAGATATCCGAGGCGCCAATTCCTACATTCATAAGAAAATTTCTCGGGGAAAATTCGAGAAGTAAAAACTACCATGAGCTTGAATCTCATCAATATCAATAATGCCAGTCTGTGCGAGTCAGCAGAAATATTACCAGGGGATTTGAAATGTGAGCAATGAAGTGATTTACCTCATCATCGAATTCTTCACTGTTTATATTTGCCATAGCTATTTATAGCTTAATCAGGTTAAATATGAGACTTTTATCAAAGTGAAAAAAATATATTACTCGTACATGTGGTGTTTGAGTATGTAAAACGAAAAAGTGATTTGCCAGATAAATTATAAGCTGGAAATGGCTGAGGTTAAATCAACAGAAAATTGGGATAATCACCTGCCCAACAATTCTATGACACTCGCCTCGCAGCTTAAGGGATAAATAGAATGGGTCTCACAAATAACGAGTCATTAGCGACAGAAATGAATAGCAAGAAGTCGTTCAATGGATCTAATTTACTTTGAATTATTCTTGTAAAAACACCTGATTATCTAGTCGGTAGGAGGTGTCCGCTAAGTTGTGACCGAACGTCATGGGACGACGTTGTGTTGCAAGATTGAGTACAACATATGTGATTTTGGTACTTGACAAACCTTTATACCAATGAAATCAAGTGATCCTGTCAATTAGATAATTACTTAATGATCGTCTTGTCAAATCCTCGAAGGGTTTTTCAGTGAAGCCCAGTGTTTGGGTACAAATCTGATGATTTATCTTGGTATATTTAAATATCCACGAGAGTGGATAGTCATAGCTGGTCCTACGATTATACAGCTGTTCGCATCAAAAGAATGGTCTCGCGTTTATCAACTCATGAACATGTGCCAGAGGTTTAGAAAGATAATATTTTAGTTATGGAACGAAACAATAATGAAAACTTAATTTGAAAGACCAAATCTACCAAGAGCGAATTTTGACATGTTGATCTCCGCGTATCGTCGTAAAGCCGAATATGATCCGACATCTTAATCGTGATGGGATAATTGTCCAAGAAGGGAACGTTATCTACCATTACTGATCTTGGTCTGATATCTAGATGATTATTTGTTAATGGAGAATCAAGTCAGGAGAGCCAAATGAGCGAGGTCCAAGTTCTAACTCATTCTGGCGGAGAGGAACTACTATACCTTCTGGTTGACTTTGCAATTCCGAAGTCGGGGTCGCGGGGGTAATACTTTGCCCGCATAAAGTGAACTCAGCCACTTTATGCGGGCTAAGTATTATCCCTACGAACATATGCAGTTTTCTCTTGTCAACAAGAGGGTATAGTATAATAATAATAATATCAATTAACCTGATTGAGCGCCTCTCAGCCTATGCAGGT
>MCBS01024226.1:0-10015 GCA_003611235.1 Golovinomyces cichoracearum
TCTAACAAATCGCCGGGATAACAGCAACAATAATAAGAAAGAAGGAAAAGAAATTAAAAAATATATTCATGTAAAACTTTTATAACTGTTGAGGAGGGGAGAGATGGAGGAGGAAACTAATGAGAAATTGGGTGTTTTTGGCGTTGTGCTTCAATTTTTAGAAGGAAAAGGAAAAAATTGGAATGAAAGGGAAAAAAAGGAAAAAAATGTGTATTTAAATCTTTTGTCATAGCTCAGAGGCTGAATACAATATGATTTAAAAAAAAAAAAACCTCCGTAGCCGATAACCTCCGTCACGCGATAATTTATCCCTGAGCTCGTGTTTTTGGCTGTGAACCTTCAGCCTGCCAAAATCGGCTCTATCCATGGTTCTAATTGTGTTATGGATGGACCTAAACAATGTGGAATAACAGCCAACCAGAGGCGCGCCCTCCGTCGCTATGCTTATCAGCACCCTCACCTTCGACAACATGCCCTTAGAGAGTGGTTTACTGCTGAATTCCAGCGTAATATCACTCAATCTATAGTGTCAGAGAGCCTGTCAGCGAAATTCAGGCACCTTGGTTCAGAGGAACTAGCTAATAAGGCCTCTCAGCAACGTGAGAGGACACTCAGATTGCCTGAACTCGATAGAGCCCTTATTAAATGGGTCCAAGAGAGCCAATCTACGCTACCCCTGACAGGAGATGCCCTTAAAGAGAAGGAAACACGGCTCTGGCGCTCATTAGACTGCTATCAAGGCATGGAAGTACCTATATTCAGCAATGGGTGGCTGAATTCATTCAAGAGGAGACATCAAATCAAATCAAGAGTTCGTTATGGAGAGGAAGCCAGTATTGAACATGGGCTTATTGAACAACAAATCACTCAAGTTCAGGCTCTCGAAAGGATATCTCCTCCTTGTGATGTCTATAACTGTGATGAGACTGGCATATATTGGAAGATGATACCTGACAGAGAGCTCTCAACTGAGAAACTGCCTGAGGTAAAGAAGAAGAAGGAGAGGATAACAGCTCACTTTTGCTGTAATACCGATGGCAGTGACAAACTGCCAGTCTGGTTTACTTGCAAGGCTGATAAACTGCGCTTTTTTTGTACTGCAAATATCAATATAAGCAACCTTAATTGTGTATGGAGACACAATGGCAAGGCCTGGATGGTTACTGTCACAAATGAGGGCGCCGAGGGGGAACTAGATAGATTTAGAATCGAAGGGTGTCTAGGAGTCGAAGAGATTGAAGGGGAACGTATGTTCGAGATAAAGTAATATATTCGAGTTTATTCAGAATATCTAGAGTAGGTAGCTCAGGGTAAAGGAAAGACGAAAGACAAAGCGTGAATATAGAATCGAACACACCTGCTAGACTATATACAAAATAACTTTCTATGGACCCCCGAACGTCAGGGAAATACAACCTTGTCGGGTTTTAGTTAGAAACATAACAATTTAGAAACACGACAGTTTAGAGACGCAACAGCGGTATTCGCTTAATCCCGGTAGTTAGGGAGTACGCTTTTCCTGGGGTCTAGTTGATTATCCTGGATTTGTGACAGTTACAGAGATTATGCTGGAGTGGCTGCAGTGGATTGGAAGGCATGTTGGCCAGAGGAGAGTTCTTATTATGGACAACTTCAGTACACATGAATCAGCTGTTAGACTAGCTGCTGAACAAGGCCTTGTCCAGCATGTTACAACCTGCTGGCTACGAGCTAACTCGACGGCTCGGACTCAGCCACTTGATCAAGGCATTATCAAAACCTTTAAGGCTTACTATCGAAGGAAGTAGTTTTAGTACTTACTTTATGAGTACAATCTACAGCATAATCCACTTAAGACTATAAACGTTCTTAAGGTAATTCTCTGGTCAATCTCCGCATGGAACCTGCTCCAAGTAACTACAATTCAGAACTGCTGGACAAGATCAAAGCTGCTTGAATTCCACGATTAGGAGTCGAATGAACAAGGCCAAGAAACAACAAGATTACAAGCAGCGATGAATCAAGTACAACTCTCAGGCCGGATTCAGCAGGCTATGTCACTTGATAGCCTGCTAAACCCTGAGGAAGAGGTAGTTCAAGACATAGTTCATGAGGAGGAGTTGGAACTGCAGATTGCTAGCTTAATCAATCCACAGCCAGATTATGAAAGCGAAGAGGAGGAGGAAGTGATTCCTTCTATATCAGTGTCAGTAGCTCTCTCTGCGTTACAAAAACTCCGTGTTTATGAGGAACAACAAGAGGATTGTGATAATGACTTCAATGCAGGGCTTGATAGGCATGAACAAGTGCTGTAGAGCCGTAGACGGCGTAGTTTGAGACAGCGATCTATCACAAAGTAGTTTACATAAGCGATAGGCTCGGAATTCTATAACAGTTGAAACACTTATTGAAACACTCTAAATTCTGGAGCTGGTGGAGATCTTGGCCACATGTGGGATATACAGTCGGAGATCACTCTCAAGTAGTTTCCTAAAATGCAATGCCCAATCTTAAACTATAACATGATAACCTCCATAACACGATCAGATGGGCCCAAGCAGATCATATCGCGTAAAAGGAGTTTGACTGTAGCTTGAACCGGCTGTAAAGGTCTCTAAGCTGTGTAGCACAAAGAAAAGGGGTCTTCTATCCTAATATAGCTTACTAGATAGAGTGACACGGTAGTAATGTTATATTTTAGCACTACTGTTCAATCACTCAGTGTACGATCTGTCTACTTTTCTTACGGGGAGACGAAGTCGTAGTTTCTACCTGTACGTGGTGTCCCCTACAAACCTGAGGTTCGCCTTCAGGGCAAAAGCATCGCGCAAACATTACTTGGTCACGGAGGGAGCAGTTGTTCGATGAGTTTCCGAAGCACACCCTGCTTCTGATATCCTAGTGACCGATCAGGCGTAGTCGGCCCCTAAAGTTGCCATGATTCCTTACATTTTTATAAATATTGTGGCATTATACCGTCTTCTGAAGAGAGAGCATCGTTTCTTGAACACTGACAGTGTCGGTATATCGATAATATGTTGGCCTAGAGATATTGGAGAGATTCAGACAAACATACGCACCTCGTGTGGCTTTGATGTCTAGGCCTCGCCTGGTCAGAGCTGCAGGTGTTTTGTGTTTTTTCTTTAGACCTTTTCCCGCGCTCGCAGTTTCCCTAGCCGCCAAATGGCCATTTGTTAAGGGTCACAGTATCACTAATCCTCGGTTCTTAGGATATGGAAAATAGTGTTACGGGATAAACTCGATTGAATAATAATGTCTTTGCCAAATCTAGTCCCGAAATGAGTTAACTAGAACGTGGTGGAAGTTCCTAGAATGTGGTGGAATAAACTGTAATATAAAATGGAATGTGGTGGAAGAAGATAGAATAAACGATTACGAAGAGAATACAGAATCTTCGGGAATCTTGAAGAGTATATAAAATGTATTTAAATAAATAGTATAACCACATTATTTCTTTCTGTAGATTTATTAAATAAACTGATTTTACCCTGGACTTGCTCTGTTGTTTACCAATAGTCAATTGATCCGGCAACAAATAGGAGCACTGGACAAGGTGCAGCTTGGGTAAAAGAGGAGCCCAATGTGCAGGATAGTCTTTGATACCAGAAGCACAGTAGACAAATAAACAAATCTGAGGCAAGTATATTCGAATGTATAAAAGTTGAATCATTTAAGATGTACTTAATCACTATTTTGTGTTATGGCTAAAGGCTGCAAACATAAATTAAAAACAAATTAAAAAAACTTTCAACCCCATTCTAATCACGCATTGACGGACCTTACACATAGATTAGAAAGACTAATTTTGATAGGTGCGAGGATTACTCTGAAGCCTCTCGACAAACAATTCGTCAAGTAATGCTATTATGCTTTAAGTGGCAACGTCTGTTACGGGATCGGCCATGACTGATTTCTGTCTGCACCAAAGCCATAGGAGCGAGATATTTGTGGGATTAATCTATCCGGGAAGGGCTTAGTGTTTGCCAAGATGAGATCTCCACTGCCGCAGCAAAACTAGAAACATTTTTTTCATTGTCATTCACCATTATCTGGGACTTTCTCATTGATCTGATCTGAATACTGACGTGGACTAAAAAACTTTCTTAGACCTTGCCTAGACATTATGAATTCTTGCTGATCAGTATTGTAATTGCCGGCGGGTATGAATGGAAGTATGTAAAAGTTTTGAGAGCTTGAGGGAATCGGCAAGGCTAAAATAGATATATTGGCACGGTGAAAAGTTCTCATTGAGGAATAGGGATTCATAAGGTAAATTAAAGTTAAGAAAAAATGAGAAGATGCTGAGTTATGAATGCCCATTTATGAAGAAGTGTCTAGGTACAATGAGCAAACGTTATTTTAGATTGTGTTGTAAACCACAATCATCCCTCTCAAAATCAATGTAGAGAAATATCTATAAATAGATAATCTTAAACTGTAAATTAGAGGTCTCTATTGGTACGCTCAAAATGTCTAACGATTAAAAATCTCTAGTCTAGGGTTGCGGACTAATGACTTTGAGAGGGACGACTGCATTTGTGGAAGTACACATATGTAGCCATCTCGAGCTTCTTAAGATCTCCTTCATCAATAGGAGCTTTATCTATGTGAATAGAGTAGAAAAGATGAATAAAGGACCTGAATTTTAAGATTCTTGAAATTTATCAATTCATTAGTCTAAAATCACTCTTAGAAAAGGTTTGCACCTGTGAATGACTAGAACACAATCCCAAATCCAATTTCCAATACGGAAATTTTGGTTTAGGATAACTTATTGACGCAGCTCAGGGTCGCCAAAGAGACAGAAAAAGACATTCATGTCCGTGGCTAGCTGAGCCATAAATATTTGCACGCAGACTAGTTGGCACGCCACAGAAGTAGGGCATTCGTGACAACTTAAGAGTGTGCAGGAGTGTTTTAAACTTGTAAAGTATTTTAGGAACTGGCCAAGAAACTTACTTTATCTGTGAGTATTGAGAATTTGGAGTGTAGACACAAGATGACTTTACAACTTTCTTTACGATTTCGAAATTTTGTTCGGTAGATTCGATAGTTCGGATTCTTCAATGTTATTCTCTTCCTCTTCATCATCTGAGCTCTGCACGTCGGCGACACTCTCACCAGCTTTTTCAAGTACTGTGTTTGTCCATGCTTGAACAAATCTCCACACGGCCTGTAAAGATCAGAATTTCTATCATTCATTCAGTAATCAAACTTACTATTACAAAAGTCACTGCGCCGAAAATTATGACTATCCATGGAATACCACTTAAAACGTCATTAGGGGGTTGGTCCCTCCTACGATATGTCCGTACTCCGAATCCCCTAAATATCCATTGCCATGATGACATGGCCAAAGTAGTCTTTGCAATCCCAAACACACCAATCGACACAAATCCTTTTAGAAAATGTTTGGTCCACGAGGAATTTTCTTCTTCTATGTAAAGAGCGGCTTTTCCTTCCGTCGATATAGATGCGACTGTATTGAGGGGATTTGTGTAAAAATTAATTATGGGATCGGCGATGAATCCTAACGTAAAAATGGCGATCAACATGACAACAAAAGTGATACCAATCCGAACGGTAGGATTGATAATTAATCGACTCCATTTCATTCTCTCTAAACGGTATTCAAACTTACATGTGGGACACTTCCAAAAGTGATTTCTTTGTAAAAGCGCTGGGTCAGCGTATCTCCAAAGCTGTAAGCAACCCTCATGGACGTATCTTTGGGATCCTTTGCAGAGACATGGTCTTATGAGACGGCCTGATGTTTGATTCTCCGAAATCCACTTGACTTTTGGAGCTGGATGAAAGAAAGCAGAGAAGTTTTCGTTTGGTACGTCAGACGTTGGGTGAACTTCTTCTAGGCATATTCTACAAGTTCGGGTTGCATATCTTGTCTTATTGTGAGAGTTGATAGTTTCATTCGAAACCCTTTCAGAGGGGAATGATTGCTTTTCGGCATTGACTACTCCCTCAATATCTGTACTTCCCATTTGTTTAGAATTACTTTGAGTTCTGAGCCTCGTGGTGGTAATAACACCGGTTAATCGACAATCTGATCTGAGAGATTTACTGGCTGATAAATTCTCTACGAATTGTTCTATGAAATAGTCATCTCATTAATAAGTCGAAGAGTTAGAAGCTAAGACAAGTTGTGGAGAGAGAAAGGAGCATGGGAAAAGCTATTTATGCATTTTTCGTGTTTGGTTTGTAGAGTCACCGTATAAGTTCTCAAGTTTCAGTACCTTACGAAGTACAATCCGTACCTGGCCATCGTCATTTGGCTTAGTTCAGAAACAGATCATGGCGGATAGATATTCATTTTCTCTGACTACTTTTTCCCCGAGGTCAGTTCACAAATTATGATGGCTCATTCATATACATCATTCACGACGAAATATTTTACTAATCATTAATATGTAGTGGAAAACTGATCCAAATTGGTGAGCACAACATACAAGCTTCAACGCCTCTATCACACAGATCTTTTATATTCCATATATGATTTGTTAACGAATATTAGAATATGCGTTAAATGCTGTTAATCAAGGTGTAACTGCACTTGGGATCAAAGGTGATTGACTCTACAAGGAAATAAATGTGACCTTTTTACAGTCTTAATGCTCATTTATATCTAGCCACTAACGGTATTGTTCTTGCTACTGAGAAAAAATCATCCTCCCCTCTAATAGATTCTCCGTCCCTCTCAAAGGTCAGCTTGATTACACCAAATATCGGCATGGTCTATTCAGGCATGGGACCTGACTACAGAGTTCTGGTTGACAAGGCACGAAAAGTTTCGCACACTGAATACAAACGCATATACAATGAATACCCACCAACGAAAATACTAGTCCAGGATGTTGCCAGAGTAATGCAAGAAGCCACTCAGTCTGGAGGTGTACGGCCTTATGGTGTAAGCCTTTTAATCGCTGGATGGGATGAGGGCATTGAGCCAGAATCTGATCAGACTCTTGACTCTTCATCTCAATCAGGCGAAGAATCTAGTACCAAAAAAACTGGTGGTATCTTAAAAGGAGGCCCAATGCTCTACCAGGTGGATCCAAGCGGTAGTTATTTCCCATGGAAGGCTACTGCGATTGGTAAAAGTGCAACATCGTCCAAGACATTTTTAGAGAAGAGATACACTGAAGGTCTAGAGCTTGAAGATGCTGTACATATTGCTCTTCTTACCCTTAAAGAAACTATCGAAGGTGAAATGAACGGAGAGACAGTAGAAATAGGTATGAGAGACTAATCAAATTTCCGGGATATTTCTAATCAAGGATAGGAATCGTAGGGCCACCAGCTCATCACTTGATGGGAATCGAGGGAGTTGAGGGTGCCCAAGGCCCAAGATTTCGAAAGCTTAGTCCTCAAGAGATCGAGGATTACCTCACAAATCTATAACTTCTGCTCGTCATCGATAACTTTTTTTTGAGGGTATTCTTGCTTTGGTCGTCTATACTTATAGAGTGAAAGGTATTCCGCGGGACAAAATATGCCAATTGGCTCACCTTGTTACCACGAATGAAGTTTTGTAGCCAGCATATACTTTGATAATATGCTGTCCTTTTTTTGGAAACAACATAACTTCCTTCCACTGACATTGTTGTTTCGAGTTAACACCCAGTTGTCCATGGTGCCCAAACCCAATTGTGTATAATCTCCTCTCTAAAGTCAAGGCAAGAATGTGATCGAAACCAACCGCAATGTCTATAATATCTGCTCCCTCAATATTTATTGGTATTGGATCACTTGCTAAGCTATCCAGTATACCTGGTTGACCTGGATGCCCTCCCCAAACGTACATATCATTCCCTTCGGTCAAAGCTGCCGTCATATAACCTCCGGACGAAATTTTTTTAATTGGACCAGTTGGAAGATAACTTAAACTCTCTACCAAGCATGGAATTGAAGCTGAGCTGCGTGGAAGGTTAACCTAATTTGTTTTCATGAATGAATAATCGATAAGCTACCTCTCACATAGAATTTCACGTCCAAGACAAGCACTGTACCGAGGATCACCCCAGGTCCATACGTCTCCTGTGGAGGAAAGAGCTGTGAACGAACTCTGATTGGCTACCACATGAGTAAATTTTTGACAGTTTTCTATCAATTTTCCATTACCACTTCGAAAGTTTTGAAGGGAATCAAAAGTTCTCAAAGCTCCATTTTCAATAGCTATACCTATTAGTGTATTTTTCTTTAGCAAGATGTCAATGATAGACCTGCCTACTGTCTTATCATTTCCTGCAATTGCCATAGAAGAGCAGAGCGCAGGGTTTTGAAACAATATTGTTACAAATTCATCTGCACAGCCAGCTACCAAAATCTTGCCAGATTCCTCAACTTAATCTATGTTACCTATGTGCTTAAAATTATAAATTCAATAAATAAAGGTCGTAGCTCATCGATACTTTTCAGCAGTCATAGCGGAGTTTTGTCGCAACCGATTTAAAAACTTTGAAATAAACTTACCCAAGTTTGCTGTGATCCCCGTCCATAGAATATCAAGCTTATCAGATTGAGTGAAAATTTGGAATGTCTGTAAATCATCAGGAAAGACTTGATTTTGGGCTTTTTCACCAAACATGTCGAGTTGTCCCCAAGCATTAAAACCAGACACCCAAATTTTCATCCTTTCCTAGCACTCAATAGGGAGAATCCGATGAATGAATTAAGAAAAAAAGACTGTAATAAAAGAGACGGTAATACAGAGTGCTTTTTAGTGAGACAGCGCCAAGACTCAGTATTAAAATTACTTTGCTTCTGGGCTTATGTAGACCCACAGCTGTTGCAAGATCATTAATGAACTTTTAGCTTATTTTTCAGGAAACAAGAAATAATCACTCTCTACAGGATCTACCATGCAGAGATTCCTAACCAAACCGATAATTAATCAAAACCTCATGAAAAAAGAGTACACTTGTACCTATACTTAGGTATGACAGTTTATCCGTTCATTCTCTATAGTGAATATTCTTAACTTAACTTTGATTTTATTGTTCTAGTTTAGTCCTAGATTGTCTAATACAAGTAGATACTCTCCGCCTACAGGCCAGATGTACCTATTCCTCAGGTAATATACACTTTCCTATGCCATTGAGTATCAGCCCACTTTCTGAGCATGGTCTGAATTTTACAGTGGCTGGAATTCATATATTCAAATTAAATATTGATGGCACCGTTCGAGATAGCTTCCATTTGAGTCTCTGCGCTAAGTTTATGTTATTTTTTAGGCGCACAATGGAAAAATGATACCTTAATGTTTCCATTTGCGGGTGTAACTTGGAGGTAACTGGCTTATCTTCCGTGTTTCTGCTATATCTTACTGGATCTGATCTTAGTTATGTCTCAAGGGATACGATGCCGACTTTTCTTCCGAGTACATCTATGGGGATACATTTATAACTGTTACGTGCCTTGCCCGATGTCATGTGGATGTACTTCCTGTTTGTGTGTATTATTTATCGTCGGATGTGGGCTAGGCCACAATCCCATATGGTATATAAGACGTATGAAGGATGTCTAGAATACATAATCCTCCAAGCTACAGCAGTGCCCATCCGGTGAACAACTTTTCCCGTTACCTACGTCTGAGCCATCTAGTTACATCGGGTCGGATGAGTAATAACGCATTCACTATGGTCCAAGGGCCACGGACTGAGAGAATAAATCAAATGAAAAAAGCTATAGTGCTCGACGTCTAGAGACCCTGGCGGTCAATATTTTTGATTCAAACCTTTTTTTCTTATGTCGAAACAAAATTTTCATCTGCCGGGAACTGTCTGCTTTTTGTTTTTTCGCGTTATCTCGGCTTACAGACGTGCTGGAAACCCACAAACAGGCGTAAACGACTTAGAGCATTCCGGATAGAAAAAAAAGAAAAAAAACGGCCAATGTTCGAAAATCTCTATTTTCAAAGTGTTGTAACTTCTTCAATAATACTCCAAATTCAAAAAGGAGAACGTAAATTTGTCTAGAATTATGTGATCTATCTGTATCT
>MCBS01024229.1:0-10033 GCA_003611235.1 Golovinomyces cichoracearum
GATGTGGTGTGGAGAAATTATGATTTCCCGCGGTCGTCGTGTCGATTGTTGTGGAATAATTTGTATCATTCATTTTAAGGCAGAACTATGGTTGGCTCGCAGTTAGTAACTGATGGGGATAAAAGTTTGAGATGGAGTAGGTTTACATGACAGGATTGGAATTACTGTTGAAGATTCGAGGATTATTGTGGCGCGTGAATATTGATGAATAATATAGTTGAATCATGTGCTGGCACTGGATTTGGAGGGGGGCATTACTTTAAGCCCGAAAATATACGAATGGGACAAGTTTTCACGTGACAAATTTGTTACTCTTAATCGACGTTGGTCACAAGGATCCACCCAGTCCTTAACCCTGAAAACACCCCTGATTAGAGTTTGAAAAATACACTTTACAAATGTTAAGGGAGGAGTATAGTAACTATAGCTTGTCAGTCGTCCTCCAATTGCATGAAGAAGATGCTTGTGCTGAGACAACTTGTCTTATTTTCTTTTTCCCCCGTGGCCGAGTCTTGCATATCTCGTACATAAGAGTCCGGCCTCACAGGCTCTTTCAAAGTGACTGAGGAATTTTAACTTGGTCGCTGTTGGTATGGCATTCACCCTGAATGGATTGTAGGATTCAACCATTATTTGTCTGCATGACTCCTAAGCGTTTACCTATTACCTCCATTTACGTGAAGGAGACATCCACATAATTCTCTATTTTTACTCGTTACTGGCATACCACATCACGTTCGATCTCTAAACTGTACTCATTCCTGCGTTGTATTCCATCGCGATTGTCGCACGTATTGGGCCACGATCGATATTTGGTGCCTCAACATTTCTCAGGCATGAAAAGATAGATGATCTTTCTTAAGATAAGCAAAAAGCATGTTCTCACCCAAACTCTCAGATTTTTGATAACTTGCTGGCGTTTTTGATTGGTTCAGTAACCCGAAAGACAATATAGTTGACAGGATTTGAGGCTCTTTTAAAGTAAAATTTAAAAGCTTAATTGCGCTATCTGAATTTGCCGACGGAGAGGGTGTAAGATCTTCGCAATATTCATTCGTATGTCAGAGATTCAATTCAAATTTCATATTAACGTATAGTGAGCTCTTCCCTCGTTTTTGAATCCAATTTTCCACACGACGCCCCTTAACGAGGGCAGACGTCCTAGTGAAAGCGACAGTTGACAGGTAAACAAAGCTAGCATTCAAACCCCGAGGATTCACACGACCTATCACCTCGGCTGCAGATGGGGGATACCTCGAGAACGACGCATTTTGATGCTGCTAGACGTAGAATCTGTTCTTTCGTGAACCCTTACGGATTCTCGTAAAATTTGGTGGTCTACGCTCCGGGTATGTCTGTGCCACAACGTAACGCGGTAACTTTCGACAAACAATGCATAGTCGCTGATTGGCAGGGCGTTTTCTTTTCTTTTTTTTTCTTTCCTACATTAACGACAATATTGAGTCAAAGACTATCAAGGACAAATCCAAAGATCGTGCGTATGTGATATAGATTGATTAAACACACACGCTTAAATAGCATTCGCGAGTATCACGATGGAAAATTGTAATTACCTGCTGTAACTGTCTTCCGAGAATATCCATCAAAGAGAAATGCGAGAAAAACATTTGGTTGTTTTACCGTGCCTCCATTAACTTACATATTTCTCTCCGGGAGTAGGGAGGGTCTGCTGGATTCGAACTAGCAATCTCCTGTCTCAAGTGGGGCATGTGTTAAGGCTACCCAGACTGTACTTAGAAGACCGACCCTGACGACATACCGCTATGCCTTCCGACCCTGGCAAAGCGTTAAAGGCACTCTCTGGTCGCAGTCAATGACTCACCCGTGACTATTATTCTCTTCGAAAAAAAAGATGAGCTGAATCTATCAATAAAAAATATCCTGGTGAAAGCGTGAGGGATGAATTTATTCCTCTTTTCGTTATGTGTATCGATTGTTAGGTCTGTACATGCCGTTTATATCTCTGTGTCCTACCGTGACGCACAAAATTGCAGGTCGTAAAATAAAACTTTTGAAACTAATTAATAATATCCTCTTCCTGCGTGTCACTATACGCTCGACACAAACTCATGATTGGCTATCTAACCGAATACTAGCCAATTTGAAGTCCGAAATCCAATCAAAAATAAACAAGAGGAATTACGACGTAAACAAAATTCCCTCTACTGCAGCGGATGTCGCAGGGGTTTAATGAAGACGTTCTGTCTGATTCAACGCGAATTCCCACTAAAAGTGCAACAACCACTGAACCATTACGCCAATGCATAACAAGTCTAGATTTATGCAATTGATAACCATGAAAAATTATTAAACTAATTGAAGAATCAACCAGTTGATTCTTCATTTACTTTTATATTCTTTCATAGTTTTATCAATGGTACGGATATTACTCGTGGGAATTCGTGGAAAAGTGATTAATGAAAACTTATAATTTTATTGGTTTTATATTGTATGAAAACTAAAATTGAATGAATTTACAAAAAGTTTAAAAAACGATATCATCTACGTTGCCTTTTCAACCATGACCTTTCATTGGAGCTTCTACCCCTTTTAGCATAGCTATTTGAGAATTTATATTTTAGAAGGCGTCTATCTCGTCGTCATTTCACTGACTGAAGCTATTGGCCGATGAATTCATGAATCCTGCCTGTTCAAAATAAATTGCCTTCACACCTTCGTCAGACTTATGNNTGGCTCAGCTGTCAGATTTGAAAGTGATGTTTCGGTGAAGTTTGCAGTTTCACTGTGCCTAGTATCGTAGGATATGCTATATCCAAGGACTGATTGCGCAAGGTGCTTTTGTTTGCACACTGATTTGCTTTCTGCCATATGCTTACACGAACAACAATTAATCGCCCTGGCTTGACTCAGGGAAACCAAGTATTCTTGGCCGTCGTTTGTAAGGGATTTAGCCATGATGACCTTCGAATACTTGGCTTCCCCTACATCAACAACAACACCAGATCGAGAGACGCAGCTTTCTCCGGGGAAAGTTCGGTGTATAGTTTGGGCTGTGTCATCTCCGAAAGATTCATTCGTCTTCGATTGGACGTTCTCTCAGTCAAATTTGGGTCCAGGATAGAAGTACTCCTCAGTTTGGTTAAACACCACTCAACATTTTCATTCTTGTTTGCAAAACCAATGGCAGAAACTATCCTCGTCGGGTATTTTTAGATCAACAACAGGACTTATTCTCAACAGAAGAGATACCAAGATACCGAGTTTGGCCGAATGACAACATTTAAACGGACAACTATTTTATTTATTTGATTCCAAGGTCTATTTGATTGAAAAATTGGAATTTTTTCTGGTCAATGTAATTTGTATGACGGAGAATTATTGAAAAGGGACAATTTTCTGTAATCATGATCAGCAATATTATTTGTGTTATGTGGTGGATTCTACTTTTTGAAAAAAAGTCTACACTAATACTAATTTTTGCGTATAGATGAAGTTTTAGGATGGGAGTTAATCGATGATCGAAGTTTGAAACGTATAACAACCTATGCCGCTGGCAAAAGTGTAGATGGAGCTTCGAATCTTGTGGTGTATCGGTATCGATAAANNTATACGCTCGACACAAATTCATGATTGGCTCGTCGCTAACGAGCCAATCATGAATTTGTGTCGAGCGTATAGTTCCGCGCCCTCTTCCTCCTCTGAAACTACCGTGTGCTCCTTAGCCTCGACCCCTGAAAGCACTCAACCATTGTTAAGATCCCTCTTTTCTTGAAATAATGCGACTAAAAATTACACATTTTTGCATTCATTTTATCTGCGTTAATATTCACATCACCCTCATTTTTTATAATTTCATAGTACCAATTCGATGTTCATCTGTCTGTTCAGTATTAGCAGTGAAAACTGACCCTTTTTTTTCGATCTTTAACCGCAAATGAACAAGAAAGCGAGTTGATACCCATTAACAAGAAGATTTTCGTCAATCGATCAATCTTCCTTTTGTCACTTCCGAGAAATTCCTCTTCTCTTCTTCTTAGTCTCTCATTCATTAACCCATATACTTTTATTTTTGTCGACGAAGATCGAATACGCTAACGAGAAAGCTTGCGACTAATTTATCACCACTCTCTTCACTACCGCCAAATTGGCTACCTCTCACAGAATTTGTGTCTCTCCCCCATTTGGACATCGAAATGTCTCCTCAACGCCCGGCTCTCCACCAGAGCTTTCATGCTCCAAATCCTCCATCTCTTCTTCATTTCGCTCATCTTACCAGTCAGACGATAATGCGATTTCATATTCAGGGGACTTCGAAGAGATTGGTCTAGACGACGAAGTGAAAGTTGGCTCTGATATCAGGGATTTTTCAGTAAAGTCTATGACAGGTCTTTTTGATTCTGCATACACTTATAGCTCAAGACAAGCCGCTATACCACGTTCTCCATTGGTTTCAGCCCGTTTCGGTAAGAGAGAATCGATTAATGGAAAAAGTAGATCCTTTGATCAAGGTACGAGGAGTCATATCACAATTATACAAGATGGGCCGAGCTCAGCTGCGACTCTATCAAAGGGAAAACAATTCAATCTCAGTCCACTGCTTTTGCCTGAGAAATTCATACAAAAAAACCAGAGATTAAGTCCGATGAGACCTGACCCTTCAAAAAGTAGTGTCGCTCGTTCTCAATCTGGGCGCTCTGTCTGGCAGATAAAACGTTCGCGCAAGATAGCGAAAGAGCTCGAGATAGAGCTCGACAATGATGATGACGAGGTTCCTGATGACTGTTTCCTCGAAAATGTACCTATATCGCCGAGGCCACACTTCCAACTATCTCAGCGTGTTTCAAAAAACGCTTCATCAACCTCTGGACAGCCAAATAAATGTAGAATTAAGCCTCTCGGAAATGGCACGTCCGCCCAGCCCACTGAGCAGGGACAGCTGCGTTCCCCAAGGTTTGCGATAGCACGAAAGGAAAGCATAAAATCAGCATCTGTAATAAATGATCAATTTAAAATCAGAACTATGAGCTGGGGTAGAGCCATGTCTCATTTAAGCCAGGAGATGAGGGACCTTACTGAAGCACTAGAAGAATATAGTATAGAAAATAGAAAAACGGGAAGTGATTTTTGCCGGCCTGTAGAGAAACCTAGGGTGAAGTCTGCTTCCGCTGAATTGCCACCCTTACGGAGAACGGAGATAATGGTTGATCCTTTTCCAGTGTCAAGGGAAAAAGAAGCATTTCTATCACGTACGCGACCATCCTGGTTACCACCTAAGGACCCTACCGAAGAAAAACGACATTTAAGGGAGTATAAAAGGATGATGGCTCGATCTCTGGAGGCTGATCGGAAAAAGGAAGAGCAGAGGCGGGGGAAAACTGTGTCACACGATGATACTTCTAGTTTCTTGCTGCAAATCTGGGAAGAACATGTTCTGCCCAACTGGGATACCGCCGTGCGTCAAAAGCGAACCAAAGATCTCTGGTGGAAAGGTATTCCTCCAAGAAAACGAGGAAAGGTTTGGATGAAAGCTATTGGTAACGAACTAGAACTATCAGAGAAGTCATATGCTGCTGCTCTCCGTCGTGTTCAAGAACTAGAAGCTGTCATCGAAAACGGGTCACAGCTTACGCAAGAAGAAGTGTCAAGAAAAGCATGGCTAGATCGGATTAAAGATGATGTCAAAAAGACTTATCCTGAGCTCAAAATATTTCAGCCAGATGGCCCGCTTTATGCCTCCTTACTCGATGTTCTCAAGGCGTATACAATGTATCGGAGTGATTTAGGATATATCAGTGGGACCAGTGTAAGATAAATCTAAAATTTTATTTCTTTGAACTAACCCAGGAAAAAGACCAGTGCTGCTCTCCTTCTTCTAAATCTTCCTACACCTTGCGACGCCTTTATCACCTTAGCAAACCTGCTAAACCGTCCTCTTCCTCTTGCTTTCTACACACTTGAGCCAGGAGCGATGGAACAAGCTTCTGCACTACTATCTTCAGTCCTGAAACTAAAATCCTCGGGGCTACATACGCATCTCACTTCTCTAAATGTAATCTCTACACCTGAAAACGCATTTCGAGATTTCTTCACCAGTCTCGGCACAGCTTACATGAACTTAGATAATGCTACAAGATTATGGGATATAATGATATTTGAAAGAGACAGCGTTCTTATTCGCGCAGCTGTGATCTTTCTTATGAATCTGGAATTTAAATTGCGTGGTGCGGCTTCTCACGAACAGGCGTTAGATATTATACGAGGGAACTTTCTAGATATTGGGGAAGAGGAATGGATCAATACTCTTCGAAAGATCTGTGCTGAATCGTAGCCAAACTAATAATAAATGAAAAGACGGTAAAGAATTATTGATTACTTCAAAATTTGAGCAATTTCTTGTACATAACCCGTGCCAAGCTGAGAAACAATGCAGTTCAGGTTTTGGTTATTTTACAAAGCCACATCATCCCGCACATATTTTGCCTGTTATGTCACCCATTGCCAAACCTGATTAATTAAATTAACTTTGAAGTTATTTATCTGTAGAAGGCTAGTGAAAAGTTACATATTCGTGCCCATTGTGTTGGGAAAACGTTCTTTATTGTTTGCAATAGTACGATATCTTGAACAGCGTACAGCACTGCCTTTCTTCTAAAAATTTGATAAATGACACGTCGAATTTTCTTAATAAATTGAGGCCGGTATCTCCTTGTTCTTCGGCTTCAGATCCTAGTCTACACCTCCCCGTGGTGACGCCTGGGAATCCTTTCTCATAGCAGAAAGGAGCCAATTATAGAGGCGATCTCCCTTTGATGAGGATCCTCAGCCAGTTTCACGGTCTCAGTCGTCTTCATTTCACAGTACCACCCTAAGCACACTATGTTGAAGCCACCCCCGATTGAACCAGATGAGTTGATACCGAAGAACCAGCTCATCACACTTTTTACTAGCCAGGAGGGCTTTTCAATGATACGAGTTACTCGATGGCCCAAGGTCCGCAACGGTATTGGAAATCTAGGCCAGGTTACTCTACAGTTCACACTCCCGCTCAAGAATTTTCTGAAATCTTATCATGACTGTCGCTCTGTCGTGAGGGGTGAACGAAATGAAGGGATAGGAAAGCATTAGGAAGATTGGGAGTGTCGACTCAGGTAAAAATAAGTCTGCCGCGCCCAGCTGGACGGCGTCTCCGAACGCTTCAGAAGGGTGGCTATATCTTCAGGTTTAGTCCTGATGTTGGTATCAGGGGAGCCCCGCACTCAGTGATTTTTTGGAAAAATTTCCCGGCAGCTACACACCCGCAAATGTTCATCGTTTGGTTGACTGGGGAAAGGAGATAATAGAGGGTAAATTGATTCTCTAATTGTGTACTCCAATGAAGACTTGCGAGGGATATCACTATTGGAAGGGGGCTGAAGGGGAGGCACAGTTCATTAGTCATAGATACTAGCAGCATAGTAAACTCATACTCACTCACTCACCCTCCCTGGCCTTTAACATAACCCCTTTGCAATTGTTTTTGTCACTTATCTATTCAAATACGTGGGCCGGAAATAAGTATATCAGCATAATTCAACGCACAATATGTAACTTCTGCAATTGTGGAACGTCTATTTTCCCTTAATCTGAAAATAAAAATAAGGGACCCTAGAAAATTCTTGAGTTTGGGGATCCAGTAGTCACAAGGGGTAAATAGGTAGGTGGTTACATATACAGAAGATTTTTGTTACAGCCCGCTACTAAAAATATTTCTGGTCTACCTTTTCTCTGAGTATCTTAGATTGGAGTCAACTTTACTCTGTTGGATCCTATCAATAACGACGTTTTCAGATCATATATCGCAGTAATAGATGCTCGAAAAACGTCTTCTTGCAACTGATGCGACCCAACTGAGAAAATTAATTTCCGCATCCCAGATGTGGCCAAATTTGGTCGACAGGAAATAAAAATAGAACTCAAGAACTTAAGCCAATTAAACCAGATCCCTAATGAGATGTCTTTTACGAGCCTAAGGCTACAATATTCTCACGACCTCAAGGTTTTGGTAAAATGAACGGAAATTAGTTGTGATCTGACTTGGCCATTAGTCGGACCGAGCTGAATTGGATCATCTGATCAAATTCTGCCAGCCCAGAGTGGTACCCACAATTACTCGTGAACGGAAGCAACAAATTATTTATAGAACATGAATGACTCGTGCAGAGCCTAGGGTCATTGTAACGGATTTATCCCAAAATCGGAGAATCGCGTGCTTTATCACCCTCATATTTGAACCCGTAAACAACACAAGAGTTTTCCATGTCACACGACTTTACTCTTCACAACTAAAATTACCTGATTTTTACTACAGTTGGGAATTGCGGGCATGTGAAATTACCCGATCAATTTTCCTAATGCCCTCTTGGCCGTAATCGAGCCTACCGTTGTCGGAATACCTCTACTCGAGGATGGAATCCAAAATGGGCTCTGGGAACGTATGCAAGGGGTTATTTTCTTCTCCGAACAGCTACGCGAGTCTAAATTCTTTGATAAAATTCAGTGTCCGAACTGGGAACAATCCTCCATATAAGTAGTTTTTTTTTAAGCTACATCTGCTGTTGTAGCTTCCTATTTTCCCCACATGACATTCTGTATATTATAATCGGTTCTTGAGCTCCCATTATGCACAGTTTTACTATTTTTATTTTTCATTTTCGCCAGATTCAATTAAAGTGGGAGAACGTCTTGACAGAGATTCCCTACAGTGCACAAGAATTGATCCTAGAGCCACCAGGTGATGAGCCTGGGCCTTCTCATTCTACGTTGAGTTCTCTTAGGGGGCGCTAACCCGTCGGGTAGCCTTTCACAGGCTGAGCTAACCGGCACCGGACGCTAGTCACGTGTTATGCGCCGGTATGACGTTTAAGTTTTAAATAAGTATTCCAGTTGGGGTTACTTTCGCGTTTCAATCAAGAAAACTGAATCATCCGATCTTTGATATCACTCAATTTTTCTCTCTCCACGTCTAGCCTTATTATTAGAATATGTTAACAAATACTTGAGTCTCCAAGAGAATTCTGCATCTCTTACATGTCCTACATGTGCTACCGTGCTGCAAGTGATTTCTTGTTGATTCAAAAAAGATAAGACTAAAGACATGCTCTTAGAACTCCAAGGAGAGTTTTCGGCCTTTCGATCGATGGGATAGTTTCTTATATGAAATCAGGACTTGGACTCAGCCTCTATTTTTATTCCCTCGCCTAGTTCGCTCTCGGACATACTCTGATGAAAAGTCTCTTTAGGGAAAAACTAAATTGCTGGATATAAGTTTCGATCCCGTATTAGGTAGTTTCTCACCACCTTGTAACTATAAGAGTACATTCCACATCCCCGCGCTTAGAGGAGATCTCAGTCAATCGGATTACAGAAATTACTAGGGTTCCTCAGACAAAATGTGAAGATGCAAGCCACAAATTCTAATCTACTGAGAACATGGAACCTCATACGTACAAACTTGGTCTTAAATAGTTATCTGTTAATTTTGGGCATTTATCTGAGACCAATTATGATAATAACAGCAATTTCTACAGATTGGATCAACTAATAACTCACTTATTTACCTTATCCGAGATGCTATTGGTCCTAGATTCTGGAAAGTGAGGGCCAGTAGAGTTGATCAAGGTTGATTAATTCTACTCAACGTCCACAAATCACCTGGTAGCTTGCACGGATATACTCGCATTCCCTGATGGGACAAAGGACGCCGACAGAACATAGGGCGTCAAGTCCTATCCTGCACCTCCTGGTGGTGGCGTCTGAGAACACTTTCTCTCCGGAGAAAGGAGCTTAACTGAAAGGCAACCGACTTTTCCGGTCCCCTATCCAGCTCCGCGGGTCTTGATCGTCTTCGTTTCTCCAACACATTCCCCTAACACCCCCTCAACGAAGCCTCCCACGATCGTCCCAGGCATGTAGAGAGAAGAGCTTTGTATTTCCAGACAAACGCGGACAAACCCCAATGTGAACAGGCTATTGGCGTAAGTGGTCCGGCGCTGGTTAGACTTTCTCGAAGTGG
>MCBS01024230.1:0-10034 GCA_003611235.1 Golovinomyces cichoracearum
GGTGCCCAACTTTTCCCATTACCTACGTCTGAGCCAGCTAGTTACATCGGGTCGGATGGGTAGGAACGCATTCACCATGACCCAAGGGCCACGGACTGAGGGAAAATACCATATGGAGAGAAAACCCCAGCCATTCCTCCCGTACTCTTTTATGACGAGCAGCCGTAGTCTGCCCCCTGAACAAAGCCACGTAGGATCCAACCTACCACTTCTAGAAATTCCAACTAGCGCCTGACCAATTGCGCCAATAGCCTGTTCACATTGGGATCTGCCAGTGTTTGTCTGGAAATGCAAAGTTCTTCTCTCTACACAACTGGGACGATCGTGGGAGGCTTCGTTGAGGGGGTGCTGGGGGAATATGCTGGAGAAACGAAGACGATCAAGACCCGCGGAGCTGGATGGGGGACCGGAAGAGTCGGTTGCCTTTATGCTTAGCTTCTTTCTCCGGAGAGAAGGGGTTCCCAGGCGCCACCACGAGGAGGTGCAGAATAGGACTTGACGCTCTAAATTCTTATGTGATGAGTTGGCATTTTCACATAGTGAATTCTATGGCTCGTGACCAGGGAAAATTCTGTGATGGGTTAAGGACGTTTAACATAGGCCCCAGGCAAGATAGTTAAGGCTTACACCAGTAACGTTCAACAACGGCTTGAGATTAGAGGGGATACATCGAAGCCATACCCGTGTTAAAACGAGGTGATTGTGCATCCGATTATGTAATTTCAAGAATACATTACATGTACGTTCTGGGCTTTGGATCAGTACAATCCGACATTAGAATGAAAGCTTCCCCTCCCACAAAGATGAAGCAAGAATAACCAAGAAAATTACCCTCTCCCAATCATGCTAATCCTTCCTCAGCTGCACACCGGACCCCCCCATCCAGAAACTCGGTCTCACATATAGAAATTTGTTATGGCTCTCACAAGCTGAATTCTCGTGTTATCGATATTCTCTGAGACTCCCAACTTTGGTTCATCTTTCCATGGATAACCCGAGTCATGAGGCCAAATATGGAGCAAAATTATTGTTCATGAATCGTAAAATACTATTCTTTCAACCAATTTCTCTCTTTTTTCCCTCTCCAATGGAAGGTTTTACGTTGAAGCATATGCTAACGTTTTTTTGCTGCATGTTCTTAAAATCTTATTGCGATTAACTCATATATAATCTCCGATGAAATTTATGATTCCTTAAAATACTGAACTAAGACGAGTCATAAACATGTGGCCCCTATCCGATCTTGCCGGCTCAACGAGAACCTACAACCCGGCAATCATTTTCCACTAATTTATAGCGAAAAAAAAAATAAATAAAACAAAAAAAAGGGTTTGCCTAGTACTGACACGTACAAATTAGCATCATCAGTTTTATTATTATTATCATTACTGTTTGATTTTGATTATATCTACCCCGATCAGGCGGCCATTGGGCCCATGCAGAACCATCAATTACATAATGTACAAAATGGGAAGCCTTTACGCTTATAAACACCTTGCACCGGTCTGACTTCAATCCATAAAAATATGGTTTACCTGCTGGGAGTGCAACAATATCCGCCAGTCTGTGACAATTCCATATGTAATGAATTTCAGTTGCCTTCATAGATCACGAAATGGATTTGGATTATTTTAAAGAATACGATGATATTTTTTATGGCATAACGTCCATCTTCTCGTCGGAAGTGGTGGAGGTGATAGGTTGGACTTTCTGTGAGCGTCCAGGACCCCTTTTTAATTTCCTCCAGCTTTCTGATGACATCACGGATGGTTTTGTCCCTCTTTTCCTTCTAATCAATGATATTCTCTTTGAAATTTCAAGTCGGGCTCTTCATACGCCAGTCTTGTATGACTAGTAATTGAGACAAGAACCTTTCTATCGTAACCGGTCTGACGTACCACAATATTGCAGCCAGAAATAGCCTTCTTAGGACAGACTCTGGTCTGATGAGCGCCCGCGCAGTCTCTACATCCCTTCGCCCTATCATGAGAAACCTGTGTCTCAGTTGATTACAGTTGAAAACCTGCTTGATTTGTGCTCGGGGAGACCAAGACTAGGCCGCGTACATTCGTACATTAATTAAAACACCGTTTCTTGCCACACTCTATTGAAAATCTTTAGTCGGTAGGGTCACGACCACTGATCCTTGAGTATGGCCATTTTTATTTGCTCATCGGTGCTTCTTTCCACCGTGTAGCCATCATGTCTTGTTAATTTGAATTCTAAAAATTCGAACTTTAGAAACTGTTTTGATTTTTTAATGATAATGGTATTTTTGGCGCTCTTTTCCCGCTCTAAATTGTTATCCCCAATGAGACTCCTAAGCTTTCCACAAAATAGCCATGCGTTGGCATTTCTTTGGCTGGACCATATTTACTGTTGCATCTTGCTGAGAAACTGACTGCATAAAAATCTCTGTGTCCCTGTTGAGCAGCTCTGTCGACTACATCTTCTCTGATCCTTCCATCCGAGTTTGTATTGTTGTTATTTGTTGCCAATGATGCAACGAAATTAGCGTATGTGGGCCGATCCTCCCATCTCAAATGCCATTACTGATACTGCCTTCTCCAAGGCCGGCATTTGTTCCTCAATTGTTGTTACAGTCAATCTTTCTTTTTTCTATTCCTACGACACATAACTTGGGAGCCACCAAAGCCTAATCCAGCGCTAGCGCCTTTGCCTCAGATATCATTGAGCCGTTGCTGAATTCGTCAAAGTGGAATCCCACAGCTCTAGGATCTTCATTTTAGCATCTTGAGAGTACTCTACATTTCCACTAGACGTGATTGCCGCAGTTCCGATGTCCTTCAGTTCGTGATATTACTATTAATAAACGCCGACCAGGCTGATAGGCTAATCCCGGTCTCATGTCGTCCTCGGGACAGTGACCATCGCCTACGAACAATTATTTATTAATAAACATTTTGCGGATCACGAAGGTCATTGAAGCGAATACCTCACCTTGATCAATGCAAATCTGCATGGCACAAATAAAGAAAATCAAATGAACTTTCGGAGATCTGGGAAAATTTTCAATCCATCATCACTCTCTCAGCGAAGACAGATTAGCATCATTATTACTACCTTTATTAATATTCCTACAATTAACGCCAAGCAGGCTCGCAGGATAATCTCCCGGCCTAACAGATTGTCATCAATTCAACGAAGACATGTCAATTTGCTTAGCCCACTCAATTCGATCAGCTGATCGAGGCAAAGAGGTTTTCATTGGTTTCTGATTCTGGAATTTCTGCTAAGACAGATCTTCCCCTCCCGTACAAGATTTCAATCAAGATCTCGTGTCATGCTATTCGAAAGACCGGTGTTGTCCTCTTTTCTTTACATGCAAAGTCACGTTGATGGCTCACTTAATTGGATTGATCTACCGTTGGAGATATTATCACTCGAGAAGTATCCCTAATCTCTCTAAATCTTCGCTCTTGTATCAGATTTCTTGATTCGATCATTAATAATCCTCATTTTTTTCATTAGAGATAGATAAATGCTTGGTAGCAAAACATGCAACATTATCCTTCACATCTGTGATTCCTTATGTTTCGGAAGTTTTGGAGAGAATCTAAAGTTAGGATTGCTCGTTTACTTTCTAATTTGTGAAGAGTCTCTTGTCGAGTTTATTTACCCTTCGCCTTACCCAATAGTAGTGAACTCTCATTATACATCTTCTCCGGCTGTCATGAGTCATTATTTCTCTTATCTCATTCCTCAAAAAATGCGTCCTGGTATTTAACATGGATTCTCATAAGTGTACAAATTACTTTCTACCTTTCTTTTCCTTATTGTACCTTTCATAGAAATTATTCTTTATTGCTTCTCGTACGTGAAGTTCAGTCTTCATTCATTCCTTTTTGTTGATTTAGCATCGAAACCTTTAAAGGTTGGACTAATAGAGCACAATATATTAAATCCAAGGACATAGATGCTAATGAACTTCTGTTAACTGGCGATCTCATGAAAATCACTCATCAAATTTACATTCCCTAACTACAAAGGGCAACCTAACATGTCAGTCTATCAAAAAACTTTCTGTGGTCGGAACACAGAAGTTAGTCGGGAAGATTTAGCTCTCGCCTCTATGGCGTGGGGATTTACAATAGGCTTCGGGTTCTTAACTACTTGGTGCGTGATCTACGAAATTGTCGGCCTTTGAAACTAACACTGTTTGTGTAGGGCGGCGATGAAACAGACAGCGTTGGTACACCGAAGATACGGCACCTCTCGACTCAACTCCCCGTATATATGGATGATCTGGCTTGAGATTTTGGTTTCTCTACTCCTGGGGCTAACAAGCTGGCTGCATTTATTTGGCGTTATTACTCCTAGGTATATATACATATACTCTTCAACGAAAGTATAGATAAAATTGGGTTAACCCGAAGTTAGCTTTGCGTTTTTCTTCTTCGTCGGTGAGCCATGTTACTGTCAAAACCTTTGAAGATTCATCACTGATAAGAAGCAGTGACATGCTGGTCACTCCAGATTCAATTTTTACTCCAGATCATAATCAACAGGATATCAATTCTTTTGCCAAGTCGGCGCAAGGCAAGGATAATAAAATACAGTGTTGCTGCGTTAGTTACTCTGGTGAATATCTCCATGTACTGTGTCTGTAAGTTATTTAAGCTTTTTCGCTCAATTCCAGTCCATCTTACAATATTCAGCCCTTGCGATAAGATATATTCATTTCATATTTCTCAAGATCTGAGTAATTTATTTAGGGATACCCGAACGCCTTGAAAAATCTGAAAAATGGATACGTATCAACAGGATCTGGGACTACTTCGAGAAAATAATCTATTTCATCGTTGACGCTTGTCTCAACCTATACTTCATGTATATCATTCAGGAGAAACTTGTTCGAATAGGGCTTGTCAAGTATGATCGCTTATTACGTTTCAATAAATGCATTATTGTGTTTTCTCTTTCCATGGATTGCCTAATCATTGGGACGATGGGTTTGAAAAACTCGGATGTGTATGTCATTACTCCATTAAATAAGGATCTTGTTTGAAGCGATATTAATGCTATATAGATATGTTCAATTTCATCCTATGGCATACATGGTTAAACTGAATATCGAAATGGCGATGACAGAGCTCATGACTAAAGTCTCACGTAGCCCAAACCCGTCGTCTGGAACTCCTCAACCCTTGAAAGGGGCATCATTAATTCGAAGTGATCCCAAAATGAACTTTGGGGATGGAAGTCCCGTCGAAAGGCAGATGTACAATCAATTCCACTGGACTAAGGAAGTCATTTGGCGCGAAAAGGCAACATTGGCTGACCTGATACTCGATCATTGCCATGATGTGGTTTTAGAATCTCACCCTGAATGCAAATTCAATCTGACACGTGAAGTCCATATCCAAACAGAAAACAGAAGAAGCTTGCAAGAGCGACCTAGATCGTTGGAATCGGATCATGATGGGACTGAACATGTCATCGCAGCTTTTGAGGGTAAGCTGAGAAAATTGCGAGCTATGGACACCACCGATACAGATTCTATCCAATCTAGTCGCAACATTCCTAATGAGGAAGATCTGGGTAGTCAAACTAAAATATGGGGGCCATAATGATGAAGTCTCTCTAACCCGACGAAGTAACGAATGGTTGAGCCTATTCGGATGTAGTCATGTGACTAACAATCAAAAAGAGAAGGTATTAACGGCCGAAATCACAGATTCGGAGTCGCTCTTGGTTCCCGCAACATGAAGGAAGATCAATGGCGGTGGAATATGTAAGATGGTATCGAATAAACCTGTACCTTGATTGCTTTCTCATTGGATAGAAAATAATCGATTATGCCTCAACACATACACCAATTATATACAAATGGTACCGTTGCACTATTATTCCATCTTCTTTCACTCTAAGAAATTACAATGTCTTTTTATATATTTAAAATCAATGTATATGCTTATATTTTTTTGATATACGTAGATTACATTTAGCAAGGAAAATGAGACGGAACAAATAGAAAAAATGAAAAGTAAGCACTAGTGACTATACTTAAACTAGTTCAGGTTTTCATGGCTTATCGGACCACTCTGTCATGATATTCAGCGGATAACATGTGCTTTGATTGAAGTTATAGATTGTAACCAGGCTTTTATCTTCATTGAAACTGATCATTCTAAGAGTGAGACGGAAACACAAACATATACGACGTTGTAAATTTTTCGTGATTTAAACTCAAACAATCTAATCTCAAGATTACTTCAAACTCTTCCCTCGAAAAAATAAAAGGTTCATAGTTTATAACGACGTCATGGCTAGCAAAGAATCAAAAATCAAAGGTTTGACTGTTACCGGAGCCGTGACTGATTCCAATCGAACAATAATTACTCAAGACGCATTAAAATTCCTCGCTTTTCTTCATAGATCTTTCAACGGCACACGAAAAAAACTACTCCAGCGTAGAGTAATTAAGCAAGAGGAACTTGATAAAGGTTCTCTACCAGACTTTCTTCCAGAGACGAAAAATATACGAGAGGAAGATTCATGGAAAGGTGCTAAACCTGCTCCTGGTTTGGTTGATCGGAGAGTAGAAATTACGGGACCCACGGATCGAAAGATGGTTGTAAATGCTCTTAATTCAGATGTCCAGACGTATATGGCTGATTTTGAAGGTAGATCTAAGCTTACATACTCTCGATTAGCTCTTGTCTCTTTAACTAACTCATAATATAAATAGATTCAAATTCCCCAACGTGGGATAACATGATTAATGGACAGGTTAATTTGTATGATGCTATTCGGAGAAAAATTTATTTAAAGCAAGGGCAAAAGGAATATACGCTCCGGACCGACCGCATATTACCAACTCTTATCGTTAGACCTCGAGGTTGGCATTTAGACGAAAAACATATAATTATCGGAGAAGAAGCCATTTCTGGGTCTCTCTTCGACTTTGGCCTATATTTCTTTCATAATGCAAAAGAGCTAATTAAACGAGGTACTGGGCCGTATTTTTATCTCCCCAAGATAGAATCACATTTAGAAGCTCGCCTTTGGAATGACGTCTTTAATCTAGCTCAAGATTACATCGGTATCCCTCTTGGAACGATTCGTGCCACCGTACTCATTGAAACTATCCTCGCAGCCTTTGAAATGGACGAAATCATCTATGAGCTGCGTGATCACTCATCAGGTCTAAACTGTGGCCGATGGGATTATATTTTTAGCGTTATAAAAAAATTCCGTCAACATGGTTCTTTTGTCCTTCCAGATCGTTCAGCCGTGACGATGACAGTTCCTTTCATGGACGCATATGTAAAGCTTTTAATTCAAACCTGTCATCGGCGGCAAGTTCATGCGATGGGTGGTATGGCAGCTCAAATTCCCATAAAAGATGATAAAGTTGCGAATGAAAAGGCGATGCAAGGCGTCTATAATGATAAACTTCGAGAAGTTAAGAGTGGACATGATGGGACATGGGTTGCCCATCCTGCTCTAGCGTCAATTGCATCAGATGTTTTCAATAGACACATGCCGACTCCCAACCAGATATTCGCGCATAAAAGTGAATTTATAATCAGTCAAAAAGATTTATTGAATATGAACGTTAACGGGCAAGTGACAGAAGAAGGTATCCGCAAAAATATCAACATTGGGCTCGGCTATATGGAGGGTTGGCTCCGGGGTATTGGGTGTGTTCCTATCAATTATTTAATGGAGGATGCGGCCACTGCAGAAGTCAGCCGATCCCAACTTTGGCAGTGGGTCAAGCATGGTGTTCTGACTCTCGATGGGAGAAGAGTGAATAAGCCTTACATGTTAAAACTATTCCAGGAAGAGTTAGAAAATCTTATACACAGAGGATCTACGGGGAATAAGTACCATTTGGCAGCGGAGTACTTTTCAAGACAGATAACAGGTGAAGCTTACGCAGAATTTCTAACCACGTAAGTTAAAAAATTTCTCAGAGGGTCTGTTTTAGTATTTGCTGATCCCCATTTCTGTTATAGACTGCTATATGATGAGATCACGAGTATAGTTAGCCCGTGTCAGGCATCGAATCTGTAAATTTTGAGAGTAGATGACTAGGAGATATGAAATTTATCTGTCGATTATTGATTAAGACGATATATTTCATAAGCCATGGAGTGAGATGCAGTGATAGATATATATCTATTTTTTATTCAGAGGAGGCCTTTAGTCTTGTCTTTTTTTTATTCAATTTTAGATTATTTTCTCATCTCTTTCCTTGTCCAGCTCTCAGAGTTTTCTCAGTCCCCCAAGAGAATCGGAATACACTTCTAATCGTTTTAAAATGAAACTCAAATGGCTCTTAGCTGCTATTTGGAATAATATCAAAGCTCTTGACAGAAAATTCTCCCTTCAAAAAAAATTTAACTCATTGATTATATAATGACTATTAAAATGCTGGTGCACCATGTTTTCTCCAGGAAACTCTATTGGAACAGGATCTTGGCACATGTAAAGATAGCGGCAAGAATAGTATAGCTCAGACACGTCGGCCAGGAATGGATAGCACCACTCTTCTGAGATTTTTGGTCAACCTGAGATGTTTCATTTGCATTACCCCTGAAATCGGATTTTGAGGTTGTTACGCCAGTCGCATTCTGGCACACTTCAAAATCGAAGGCTGAGATACCAAAGGTTATGTCGGCGCATTGATATAATCCACCATCTGGATCTCCATTTGTAATGATTTGAATGGTAGCGTTGGTGCCTTCGCTAACATGAAGTGATGATGGCAGATTGATGTTCGTCATACAAAAATCCCCCATGCCAAACTGTTTAAAAGTTGGACGTAAGACAGTATTGAAGCTTGTGGTGGGTTCGGATTCGAAAGCGATCAACACTTGCACGTTTGAACTGGCGTGATCCATAACTAGACTAATGGCGCCACCCGTGAGTGGATAGAGCGTACGTTGATTAGAGATAGTATTCTGACCGCCGCAAGGGAATTGATCCTGTTCATCTTCGTTCAAACCGCGGGATTCGGGATATTTAAGAGTGAAGTGAGCAGTAACGATGGAATAGAAAGTAAAAACAAGAATTGATAGAAGAGGAAACTTTAAAGACATTTTTATTTTTTCCATTTATGGATGGGGGCTTTGTTTTTAGAGAATAAAATTAATTTTCTTATATCTCTAAAGTCCTGTGACATATAAATATTCAAAGAGACTGGTAACAAGAAGAAGGAGTAAATATTGAATCAGGAATTTTCCACTAAAATTGAACTTGAAACGCTTTTCCCCCAAATATGGGTTTCAAAATATACAGGAATTGGAAAGAGAGAGAATAGGGATTATTTTTTTAAAAAATTTTAAATTTTAATTATTTTGGGACAAATGATAAAAAATCTGATGGGCTTCTTTTGACTAGCAGAAAGGAGAACAGACGAAAGGAAAAAGAGAATGTTCATCAATATCATTTCATGCTCATGTGACTATTATCTCTCTTCTCCCACTTGACCATCGATCCAAAAAATACTCGTTTCATTACTGACTCATCACGACATAGTCATAAGTATCAATACTCATGTCCCCCCCCCAAACACCCGCGGAAAAAAAAAATCATCCATGTGCTTCAAGGTTTCAGTAGCCACTACGCGCGGTTTCACTTTGCGTGGGGAATCATAAAGGGCAATTGACACACGATCAGGCAAAGAGGGGGGGAATGGTTCAGTTATAGGAATGTTCTAGGCAGAGAGACGACAACGGCGACGTGTGCAGATTAACGATACTGGTCCTTATCTGTTCTTTTTCTTTTTTTTCCCCTTCTGCTTCATTTCTTTTTTCCTGAAATGCTCAGATGAGAGAGGGTCAAGACAGAATATGGGGTCGAGACTCTGTAAGCTTGTCGCTATATTCTTCATATCATGCTTTACTGAATCAGACGACTCTCTAGAAAAGGCTTTCCGGCTACGGCTTGTTTGCTCCGCCAGCCCTATGCACTTAGCCGGACCTCATAATCACCTTAATTTTTGGTAGGGAATGTTATGTAACTTTCCACTTTTAACTCGAAGATCAACAGGGGTTTGTTGC
>MCBS01024231.1:0-10043 GCA_003611235.1 Golovinomyces cichoracearum
CCTTTGAAGAGTTGCCTACTGGTCTACCCCTTGAGCCACTCTTTCAAGGCAGCTAGCTAGAGCTTGACCATAAGTGCAGTTCTTGCGTACGGGTTGCTCTTCTGTACTGGAGAGAGTTGCAGAGCTCAAGCCCAGTATTAAGCCAGTAGCTACCCGTAGCCTGCCTTCTCTAGTTCATTTACTAAGCACTCCTTCGACCAGTGCTGATGCTACGGGAGAGCTAGAACTGAACTCTAGCTACACTTTATGGCTTGAACCCTCGCTTGCCTCATGCCCTAAGGGCACAGGCTAGCTTGACCCTTAAACTCTCCCGTAGGCAGCAGCGCAGTACATCGGTCTAATTGAACTGAACTGCCAAGCTGGCTCCTACCCTACAGTTCTAGCTGTGCTAGCTAGAGCATCAGATGCAGATGCAGCAAATGCATGAGCACTGCTGAGAGCCTCTTGCTGATGAACAGCTGAGCTTGCTACAGCTGAGGTCTTGCAGATGGAACACTGTTGGCTAGTTATTTGACCCGATAGCTTCCTGAGCTCTCTCCGTTCGTATTAAGACACAGGTGCTGGCTTCCTTGGTAAGCTGTTCGTACCTGCCTCGCATTGCTTGCAGAGCTCTCTCCAGATAGTGGATAGAGGCACCTTGTGTAGTTCGACCCGTAGAACTGAAGCTTGCTCCTGTCTTCCTGGCTTGAGCCGCCTAAGAAAGAGGTGCTTGGAACTAGAGCAGAGCTAGGCAGTTCAATACTGCCGCTCATGGCAAGCCGTCTTAGAGCGAGCTGAGCTAGCCTCTAAGAGCGCTGGCAGTTCCTGAGCTGATGTACAAGCTGCCTTGCTAGGCAGCTAGCTAAGAGCAGAGCTAGCCCAGACAGCTTGCCCAAGCAAGCAAAGAAAGCTTGCTACCTGCACTGGTCTCCTCCCTACTGAGGGAGAGCCTCAAGCCCTGATGGTACACAGTTCGCTTAGAGAGAGCCGATCTTCTGTAAGAGCTTTGCACTTGCCTTCCGTACCAGGCTGTTGCCCTTGCACTTGCTGCAGTCCTATCTGGCTTGACCCCTTGCGTAGCATGGTCTGCGTGACCCGTAGAACTGTAGCTGCTACTAGCCCTCTCTCAATAATAAGAAGAGGACTTGTGCTCCCCTTATTTTAAGTTCTAATGCTCCAGTCTAAGAAGCAAGCCCCTTAGTTTGCATCTTTCTCCCCCCCAGGCTTCCTTTGCGTCCTCTATTTAGAAAAAAAGAAGCAACCCGTAAGGCAAGAGGCAAAAGCCTAGCAATAGTATTAATATGTCGATATTCTAATAATTTAGTTAAATATAAATTTAGTACTTTATACCTAAAAACCTTTAAGTTCTTTCAGCTAAAGCCTATCTATTTTTAGATATAATATAAAAATAAGAGCTCATAGCCCGTAGAAGACTGCCACCTAGAGCTCTAAGCGCCTTTCGCTTGCCTTCGCTACCGGCGACTTGCTTGCGACGGCTGCCAGTGCTAGCTATGTGCCTGCCTTGCAGCTAGAGCTCTTTTTTATTCTAAAAAAATTAATTCGTCTTATTATCAGACGTATATTTAAGAATATATTAAAGTAAACTTCGTGCCTATATGCTTTCAGCACTTATTTTAACTAACATAGCGTTCCTGCCGTGCCTATGTTATATATCTACTAAAGTGTTAGTAACATCCATGCCCTCCTTTTACCCCCCCCCCCCTTTGCAGGTAGGACTCCTTTGTAAACCCTAATGGCTGTTTTCTTTTTTTGCTTGTCCCTTATATCGCGCCTCTTTTTGCAAAGCCTAGCCCAGTTCAAGCTTTGCAGTTCACCCCTTGGCTTCTGCCAAGGCAGCCCTAAGAAAGTGCGTGCTTGCCTAGCTTCGCTACACTGCTCTAGCAAGGCCTACTCTAGTTCATGGCTGTGCTCATGCTCTTTGCATGGAGCCGTTGAACTGTACGCCCTCTCGATGAAGAGAGCAGCTAGCCACTATGGCATAAGGCCACCTAGTCCTGTCCCACTTTTTTGAACTAGAGCTTGGCAGTTATGAACTGCCGCTAGTGCTCATGGCGTAGCCCAAGCAAGACCCTCCACTCTTGCTCTTGCCTGGCTAGAGCTTGAGCATAAGTTATTTGAACTAGAGCTTGGCCAGTATTTTTATTTATATAGGCTACGGGTAGAAGAACTAGCACTGCTAGACCCCCACTTTTCTGGTAAGAGCCTACGTTGTAGGCTTGCTCTGCCTATAGGCAAGAACGAACCACTGGTGCAAAAGTGCGAGCTCTACCACAAGCGTCGTTGAACTGCTCTTGCCCGAGAAAGCCTTGCCCTTCTGCGCCTTATACGCTAAGGCACTAAAAGTAAAAAAAAAGAGCTAAGGCACTCGCAAGTAAACAAAACTTAAGAAATTTTACTTTAATATTGGGCACATAAACAACAGGTAAACCATAGGTTAATATACCCAGCTCCTTTCGTACGAGGGATATATCTTTATTTTATTCTAATTTCCTCTAGAAGATAGAAACCATACTGTCTTACGACGTATTTATGCTTATTCAAGTATTTTAATACTTGGCTAGACTATATCTTCATTATATTATTATTTTTATCATATTTATTCTATTAATACTATTTCTCCCTTTGAAGAAGGTTGTTAGCGCGCGCGCGCGCGCGCGCCTTGCCACTCCTTATTGAACAGGCTTGAAGAAGCGCTCCACTTTTTCTAGCGAAGCAAGTCATCATAAGAACTTTTTACATAATCTTTAAAGGTTAAATTATCCGATTTTCTACTAATATGATAAGAAAACCTCAGAACTTCATGGAAAGTTGATTTATCAAGTGTTGAGTTTTTTAAAAGCTCTAATATCTTACAAGTAAAATATATTTTATAACCTTTCATAAAAGGTAAGAATAAATTATCAAAGTCCCCCTCTAATGACTCTTTATTTAGAATTTTGGGTAAAATAACGGAGATTAAATCTGATTTCTTTCCCGATTTATAGATATTGCATTGTTTACTTAGTTCAAATACCTCTCCTCTATCATTAAAATAAGACTTTATTTCATTTAATAAGGATAAATTATGAATATCTTGAGCTATAGTAAAACTAAAGCCCATGTTGCAAATAAAACCTTCTGGGGTTTTTTTTATAGATTTAAAATATGCAGATAATCCTCCGTCTCCGTCCCACAGCCCTTGTAAAAAGTCTACCGTTAAAGGCTTTGCTTTGAAATTAGTAATAACTTGCGTTAATTTACTTATATCAACCGACGCCGGTTGGATATTGTTAATAACCAGTTTTTGTTCAAGAGCCCTCAAATATCGAATTTTTCCTCCTACTTTTCCTAGGGGGTTTAGATTACTAGCTATAACCATTAAACTTAATAAAACTTGCCGGTTTATCTGACCCCTTGATAATACTTCAACTATATATTTAAACTGTAAAAAACTGGTTAATTTTCCACTCCTCAATTGATGGTTCATAAAAAAAGGTATAATAACATCAGATAACTCTGAGAGTTTATTTACCTGATATATTATAGATTGATCCTTATCACTATAATATACAAAACCTACATTAAATTTATGGAGAATTGCTAAGATAACATCTTTATATTTCTTCTTTTGCACAAGGGTAAATTTAGTTGAAATATTCAAAGATTCTTTATTTTTTTTCAAAGTAGCGGTAAATGGCGCAGGGGCAGCTTGAACTAATCCAGCTATGTAGTCCCCTTGTAACTCTCTAAGACCGCTTAGGTATTTTAATATGGGCAGCTTAACCGCTTTATCGGATAACTTTATTGGACCCCTTGAAGCATAGGAAGGAAAAAGAAATGAAGGAAAGAATGAAGCTTTATTTTGCAAACTTAATTTTACGTCCTTTGGACGATTTATTGAAAATAAAAAAAATAAAACTAATTTATTAACTTTGGATGTTGTCAGTTGCTATAAAATTTTTAAGATAATCTTTAAACTTTAGTAACTCCCAGGTCTCACATTAGCAAGGCCAATAATTAACTGACGGTTGTGCTCCCTACAGAGGGCCTTTTATCCCCTGTGGACTACTTCGAATCATAGCTTATTAGGACAACAGACCTCTAATACCCCGAGTTACCTTTATGTCGGGGCTAGGTTGTAGTCTGTTAGCTGCACACATTTGACCTTCTGCCACTATTGGTTCGATAATACAAGCAACCTTTTCATATTAAAGTCCAAGAAATTTTAAATAAATATGTCCGTAGGCAAGCCCTTAGGACATATTCCAGTTATAGGGGGCGGGCCACCCCTTCGGACATACAGCCTTAATGGTCCACCTAGAACAGTGCTAGGGGGTCAGCCTTCAGCCGAGCTTACTCATCACGAATGAGTGGTCGAACCTAGTTAACAGTGTATTTATTATCCGCCAACTGACTGCCCAGCAAATATAAAGTAACCTATCCTATGAAATGGACATATATTAACCTGGACGTAATATAGTGAGGTTTTACTCTGGTCAAGAGCCAGCGCCTGAAATGTAGTATTAGTAGTTTAATAATATAAGCTGACGGTGTTACCTATAGTTTTTTCTTACTATAAGTCCAATATAATAAATATTATATTGAGTCGTTACGGGGAGCTAAAAGATAAAAATATTTATCTTAAGCTTTCCCACGGTATTAGCATAGCTATAAATATATAACCTTAGCCTTCACCGTATTCTGTCAGTTATCATTCCAAATAAAAAATCATTATCTCAAGCCTCTAAGCCGTTTCTAGCTCTCTTATGAACTGACGGCTTGGCCTTTAAGCTTGCCCCTGAGCCCTGATGAACTGTTGCTGACCTTTTTCCGCCTCTACTTGAGCTGAGCCGTGGCTAAGCTTCAGTTCATCGCTCTATTGAGCCTTGAGCTGGCTCCTTTCTTAAGAGCGACTGCTCAACCCGTAGACCCGTTGCTAGGAGCGCACGCAAACAGTTCAACCCTCTTCCTTGCTCATGCTTGCTCATGCTGCATGCAAATGCACAGCTACGCTAGAGCCGTGCAAAGAGCGTTTGCGAGGCGATAGTTGCCCAGGTAAGCAGTTAGCGCGCGCGCGCGCGCGCCTAGCTTGGTAGCGAGGTACGGCTTGCTCTTCTGTACCTTGGAGAGCAATTCCTCTCCCCACCTGCTGCTCTTGCTCATGCCCCTAAGGGCACCGGCTCATGGCCTCCGGCCACAGCCATGAGCACTGCTCAGACCAGTGCTGTTCGTAGGTAGTTCCTAGGTACCAGCTGCCGCCAGCGCACAGCTGTACCTCGTTCCCTTCTAGACCTGTATTAAGAGGAGCGGCTTCATTTACTAAGCTAGTTCTTGCGTAGCTGCCGATCTTCTGGAGGCTTGCTTAGCACCCCTTGGCTGGTGTAAGCCATCTGCTCTCAACCCTCGTCTCTGCAAATGCAAAGGCAAATGCAAATATCTGCAGATGCAAAGGCAAATGCATCTCGCTCCACCTGCAGCGAGCAGTTCAGTACATTTTGTTCCGTGTGCAAATTGCTGATATTTGCAGATATTTGCTGTCTCTGCTGTCTCTCTAGGCAGCTCTCAACCCTCGTCTCTGCAAATGCAAAGGCAAATGCAAAGGCAAATAAATATCTGCAAATGCATCTATCTCTAGGCTCATGGCCTCTAGGCAGCTAGAGCTTGCCGCTTTCGTTATGAACAAGCGCTTGAGAACCTTGCCTAGCCACGGCTGCCCTGCGCTGAGCTAGCACTTCCCCTTGGTCCCTTCTTCAGGCTGTTGCCTTGCCGCAGCTGGTGTAAGAGCAGTGGCAAGCTCTCGAGGGGTGAGCTCTGTGTCTTAATACTGCTCTCTAATGCTGTGCTCTTGCCTACGGCAGCTGTCTCTCTAGGCTGGCTAATAAATGCAAATAAATGCAAATGCACAGCTTGCTGATGTACACCTCTGGTCCGGCTGAGCTCTGCCTTGCTACAAGCCTAGGCTCTTGCCTTCTGAACTGCAAAGCTGTGCTTCCATCCCTTGTACTGCGTACGGCTACTGCTAGAGCTTCGCTATCCTTAAAATTGAACAGATCGCTCCTTGCAGCTGCAGCCTCATGCCCTTAGGGCACAGGCTAGAGCAACTGGCCTTTGAACTGTTGCACTGGTGAGCCTCTGCGTACGGCTATCTCCCTACCGCTCTCTCCCCCTCACCTCTAGCTGTGCCGTACGATGGCCTTTGCTGTGCTGTGCTGTCTCATGGCCACAGGCCACCGCTGTCTCTGCATGCAAATATCAGCAAATTGCAAAAGCATCAGCACAGCTAAGCAAATGCATAGCTGAGCTAGTACAAGAGCAGTTAAAGGTTTAGCAGTTCTAGCACAGGTCAGAACTTAAATTGAACTTTGATGTAGCCCAAGCTAGAACTGCAAAGCACTGCTCGACGCCTGGTTCATGAACTGCCTAGCAATGCAGCTGATGCGTTGCACAGCTAACTGCTAACAAAAAAAAAAAAATGAACTGAACTAGCTAGTAGCAGTTCAGCGCTAGAAGACCTAGCTACTGCCCAAGCTAGCTCAGCTGAACAAGCAGCTGCGGACAAATATGCAATGCAGCAGTTCTTGCTGAGTTCCTAGCTAGCCACTGCAAGCCACACTCTCAGACCAGCTACGATAACTAGCCACTGCTCAAGCTATCCCCCCCCCCCTCTCTGAACTAGAGAGCAAGAACTGCTACAGAAGATCTGGCTCTTCTTCGCTTGCCGAGGCTAGCCGAGACAACCAGTAAGAGCCTTTGCTAGTACGATGCGTTTGCATACACCACTGGAGCGTAGCGCTTACACTGCTGATCCTCGGCTACCTTGCTGAGCCATGGCTACAGAAGATCTGGCTCTTCTTCGCTTGCCCAGGCAGAGCCGTTTACTTCCTCTTAATACGAACGGGGCAGAGTGCCATGGCTACAGAAGATCTGGCTCTTCTTCGCTTGCCCTGGCTGAGAGTTCAGTACGAACAGCCTGTGCTGTGTTCGAGGCTAGTTCCTTGGAACCAGTCCCTTGCTCTTGCTGATTAGGACTGCTCAAGAGCAAGAAGACCACTGAAGCCTGAGCGTAGAGTTCCCTACTAAAGCCAGTTCCAGTTCTGCTAGTGCAAGCCGCAAAGCGAGCGCCTCTTGCTCTTGCCTGTGCCCCTAAGGGGCATGAGGCAGCTCTCTCATGGCCACTGGCCACCGCTGTCTCTGCTCTGCTGTCTCATGGCCACAGGCCACCGCTGTGCAGTGCTTGCTAATGCATCAGCAAATGCATCTGCAAATATCTGCAAATATCATCTGCAAGAGCTGCACAGCTTGAGCCGCTCCTACAGTTCATCGCTCTAGAGCGGATGCAGCCCCAGCCCTGGCTTGTCTGGTCAGCTAGCTTGCTGACCTGACAAACTATCCCCCCCCCCCTGTTCCTATGCTGCTCTCGAGGCTGCTCATTGTGCAATGCATGAGCAAGCCTGCCACTGCCTTTGCAGTTCAGAAGTAGAGCCGACCTCTGCTCTTGCAAGGCACATAATCGCACTTGCAAGACAAGGCCTGATGCAAACCAAGACTGGAGCGCCAGCGCTTGAGCGTGCTCTGCCTCAACTAAG
This sequence comes from Golovinomyces cichoracearum, assembly GCA_003611235.1. NCBI lineage: Eukaryota > Fungi > Ascomycota > Leotiomycetes > Helotiales > Erysiphaceae > Golovinomyces > Golovinomyces cichoracearum. The sequence goes on from MCBS01024231.1 coordinate 7,566, forward strand.
CCCTAGCTACTGCCTCTGCTCAAGCAGTTGCCTCTACTTTTTTCTTCTAGTTCTACCGCTAGAAGACCACTAACTGCCTTTGAACTTCCACTGCTGCAAGGGCAAGTGCGAGCTCTAGCCCCCCCCCCTGGCTCTTTCTTGCCTTGATGCTTGCTAGAACCCTCTATAAGGCAGGGCGAAAACTTAATGATTAATGATTTGTCCTGAATATTACGTCAAATATTCAGGGAACATGCTCACGCATGTTGGGGCTAAATACTTTAACCCAGCTCGTGTAACTTATTAATCGACGAACAGTCGAACCCTTCATGATTCCTGCGTTCATGTGGATAAGTTAAGCCGACATCGAGGTGCCAAACTGCGCACTCAATTTGTACTTCCTGGCGCAATTAGCCTGTTCAAACTCTGTTACGAAAAAAAACTCTAAAAGAGATCTTTTTACCATAATGGTTCCATTTTTTACAAAATGGCTCAGACTATGTAATCATCCTTTAAATAAATATAATATGCAACTCGTGATCTTTTTTTAATATAGTAATTCTTAGAAAAATCTAACCCTCGATTTAATAAAGGCGTGGCTAGCCTATTGCTAGCTAGAGCTAGCTGTATTGCTAGCGCTAATAAGCTGGCAATAAATGAACTAGAGCTCTCTTTATTCCGAAGTTTCTCTGCCTCTGATTATTGCTAGCATTGCTTGAGCTGGCTCCTCTCCCTCTAGTTCATTATTGAGGCGAACTGTTGCTTGCTGCCTCAACACAAGCCTCGCTTCTTGCTCTCAGCTAGAGCTTGCTGCTCTTCCTCTCCCTCCCAGTAAGAGCTCTCGTCTTCCTTCTCTTACTCCACGACTCTTATTTTAGAAGGCATCAGGCAGCTGCTCATGCTTGCACTGCCCCCCTGTTTGTAGCCAAGGCACTTGCGCAACTAGAGCCTCTTCTGCACAAGAGCCCCCCCCCCCCTAAGGGAGCCGCTCTTGCAAAGGCGCCCCTAAGGGGCTAAAAGAGGGTCAAAGCTGATGCTTGGCCAAGCCTTTCCTACCGCTCAAATTGAACTAGAGGCTACTCTCTCAAGCACACCTCCGCACTCTGCGCACAGCCTCTTCAAGCCTCCCTCTCGTGGCGTTCGATGGCATTTGCTCTTGCCTACGGCAGCTGTCTCATGGCCTCATGGCCTCCGGCCACAGGCCACCGCATGCATCGTTCGGCAAATATCGAACGCCACTGCACCCCTTGATCTGCATAAGTTCCTTCATTTTGTACTTGAACCAGTGCTAGTGCTTGCTACAGAAGATCTCTTCTCTCCGTTCCACCTGTGCCTGTTCTATTTTCTTACCTGTGTACGATCAGTGGCAGAGAGCATTGCTAAAGACCTGACTTTACCTCTGCAGTAGCAAATCTGCCTCAACACAACAACAGAAAAGTGCTTCAAGTGCTCCTTATATCCTCAATAAAAAAGAAAACCTCACTTATTGAGGACAATACCTGACAAGTAAAGGGGCTAAGCCTTTTTTCAAAGAGAGCCTTCTTTATCCCCTAAGCTGGCGTAGCTGGCTCCTGACAAGAGAGGCTCTTTCCCCTTTTTCCTCCTTAATTTCCTCCCCCCTTATTAGTTCCTAGGCTTTTTTGCTAAGTGCTAAGAGCTCTAGCTGTCTAGGCTGCTTGCATCGTACGGCAAATGCATAGCTCAACCCGTAGACCAGTTCCACTTAAAATAGAACTGAACACTGCTGCTTCTATCCGCTCTAGGCTGGCTTGCTCTGGCTTAGGCTGGCATCTGCACTGCTCTTGCCGCAAGCTATGCTGATTAGGCACATTGAGGGGTGCTAGCCTACTCATTTGTGTACCCTCCAGTTATTCTAGCTGTGCTACGCATCTGCATGAGCACAGGCAGAGTGCCTGTGCTACGCAAGAACTGGCTCATGGCCTCCGGCCACAGCCTGGAGCGCTGCACTGTTCGTTCTGCTGTGTTCCTAGCAAAGAAAGCCTACGGGACTCTCGCAAGGAGCTATAGCGTTGCACTGGTCTAGCTGTGGCTCTGTTCCGTTTGCCTGGCTTCGTCCCGTAGCATCCCTAGGCTGGGCAAGCTCTGCGCAGGCGGCTCTGGCTATTGCTAGCACTGCTCTCCCGTAGGCAGCAAGCTATTGCTAGCACTGCACTCCCTTGGCTGCAGTTCATCCCTCTCGCTCAGGCAAAGGGCCAGGAACTAGATAAATCTCCTAGCTGCTCATGCATTTGCATTTATTCGTTTGCTTGCTGCCAAGCACTGCTGTGCTTGAGGCTTGCCAATCTAAGGGCCACCAGTTGCAAAGAGCTAGCCCTTGCATCTGCACAGGCAGAGTGGAGTGCTTTCCCCCTAGTGCCTTGCAGTGGCTAGCATCGCTGCCTTCTTCCATTTTGCAGTTCTGACCCTCTGCTGATCGCTAGCACAGCTAGAACTGAACTGCTTGCTGCACAAGTCAAGTACAGGCTTAATATGAACTGC
>MCBS01024232.1:0-10044 GCA_003611235.1 Golovinomyces cichoracearum
TGGGCCTGATCTCTAATCAACGCGACTCTACCGCCTTCTCGCAACGCTCTTTCACAAATCGACTGACTGCCGCAAAGGTATATCTATGTTCACTTCTAGTCTCAGGGGACTTCGTGCTTGTCACGGGTGGAAGTTCATTCAAGGCTGCATTGGCCAATTTTTCTGCCTTCTCATTCTCAGTAGTTTTAGTATGACCCGATGTCCATCGCGTCTCGACCGCCGGGTGTAGACGTGTCTGGGCTGCGTATTTGTCGACTATTGCCTGAAAAGATTTAGATCTATCCCTCTGAAGATCTCGGACGACTGCGGAATTTTCGAAGAGCACCTCAATCAGACTGTTGCCAGCCTTTGAAATAGGTAAATGGGAGGATTTTGCATAATATTCAATCGTTATGCGTCCTCTAGCCAATCTGGGATGGGGGCTTGACCCTCAACCAAAAAAAAAGAACTCACTATTTCTATCAAATCAATTCGAGTTTCTTTTTTTAAAAAAATAAATAATTAACTAGCTTCTTATTTCAGAAATGCTATGCTTGTGCTAGGAACAAATAAATCCTAATGTTTACATTGACTCAATTCTGCTAGGCATCGCGTAAATTTCGTTTCGCCAATTTGATCGTCACGGGAACAATGATCCATGACGTGGGGTATTATCGCGACATTGAAGTGGTGTTTTTTCAACCAAAAAAACCATAAACGCGACGAGCGTAGGACAAAATCTACATCTTTTCGCCCTTTCATCCCCAGAGTATGCCATGAATAGAACACCCCGACTGCGATCGTCTTACCCTGCGACTCCTGGAAGTGCCGGTGCGGAGACGACTAAGAAAAATGATGGAAAAGTCTTATTGCCTCCTTCTGAACTCCCTCATGCCTCGCCGACTTCTGAGACGGGTTTACCTGTCATACCAACTCATCTTATCGACGCCCCAAGCCAGCGCCTATATACTTCGGTTGTTTACTGTGCCCTTCTTGCTTATCGTCTCTATGACTGGTGGACTTTAGTCGAAGAGGATTCAACTTCAATTACTCTGTTTGTAAAGTGGTGTTCTATCGATCTTGTATTCGTATTCGGCGTGCCGTTATTGAGGATACCATGGCTAGAATGGTCCGACTCTACTTCTATCCTAGCATGTCTAGCTCATGTCCTAATTAATGGTCTACTCATGTTTCGTATTCACGTGAGTTTCTAGGTAACGATTGTTTTGTATCTATTAACAGTTTCTTAAAGTTGCCTTTTGAAGGTTGGTTACTCATTCTTATCAAATCGGTCTTCGATCGTGAAATGTCAATTTCTGAAAATAGTGTTCGGCCCGCTCGTATACTTCACAATTCATCTCTTATCATGGGTAAACAAATTATAAATATTTTGCCTGAAGGGTATGTCTGTTCTCTATTGTCTAAACAAGCCTAACAATAAGTTAGACATGTAGTTATGAATCCTGAACGATTGCCGTTCTGTCTAGACTCGAGCCATTTGGTCGCAAGTATTCCACTACTTTTCAACCAGACTAAACCAAATTACATTGAACTGCTCCGAAAAGACTTTGAGTCCGACAAAAATGAGACTATTATACTTTCTCAAAAAGAAATAAGAGCTGCTCGCAAAATGCAGGAAGAAAACATATATACTTTAAACTATGCTGTGAGGAAGCCTGGATTGTATCGTTTACAAAAAGTTATAGACAGCTCCAAGCTTGAAGTTCAACGTCGGATGTCGGATGTCCTAGTTGTCAAATGTCCTCGGGCAACGGTCAAACCATCATCTGTAGATAAATGCCTTGGCGATCTATCGGATTTGGAAATAGAAATTCAAGGAACTCCACCGTTAAAAGTCATGTACACTCGTATCGCAAACGGTGATCAAAGTGTGCATCATTTTCAAAACGTGCAGCCTGAAAACTTTGTTTCACCTTTAATCGTCCCCTCGAGTTCAAGTTTAGCTACCTATGGAAATTCTGACGTCTCTTGGGCAAAATCCCATCGTATCGTTGTGCCACTTAATGAGTCAATGATGACTACAGGCTCATGGCTCTATTCAATCGATCAAATACACGATGCTGCCGGAAACATCGTAAACTTTTCTTCAGGACCTGGCACTGGCGGGGATGAGTTTGAGCGCGCTTATCCTAAAGATAAAAATCTGGAACTAGCTATCACAGTTCATGAACGTCCAGTGGCGTTTCTTACGCAGTGTGACTCACGAATGCCTTTGATAGTTGCTAAAGGAAAAGCGATGAAAATGCCTGTCGAATATCAATCGACACCTCGTAGATCTACCGAACACAGTATTGATGAAAATTCCCACACCATAACTTGGAAGTTTTCTCCTTCTCAATCATTGACACAGACCGGTGACCATGGAGAGGATGCTCTTGTTCAAGAATTTACTGCCCATAATCCTCAAAGTAATCCAGTAATACAACAAACAGGATTGTACACTTTAACCGGTGTGAAAAGCAAGTACTGTGAAGGTATTGTAAAAGAGCCAGCTTCTTGCTTACTCTTGAATGCTCCTGAACCTGAATTGACAATACATGCCGAAAGTATTAGCGATAATTGTGCTGGTAACTCTGTAGGACTACTAGTTGATCTCAATCTCATTGGTACGCCGCCATTCATTGTAAATTACGATGTCATAACCAAAAGTGGCACCAGTTCAAACTTCGTCAAAGTTAGCGGCCTACGACATCAGTTTGAATTGAAACCCACTGAAGCGGGGCACTTTAGATATGAATTTTCTTCGATCGATGACCAGGTCTACAAGGGACACAGTTTGCGGGAGAAAGGATTAATTTTAGAGCAAGATGTCAAACCTCCAGCTTTTGCCGAACTCAGTCTTCCTGAATCAACTATAGATGCTTGTCTTGAAGAGCCTGTTGAGGTAAATGTGAAATTAACCGGTGAAACCCCATTCACTCTAGAGTATGAACTTATTCACGAAGGCCGGAGGCAAAAATCGAAAATCACAGGAATAGAGTCATCAATAAAGACAATCAAAACTGAAACTTTGTCGAGAGGAGGGGAATATACTTTGGCAATCACTAGCGTTCAGGACAATACTGGTTGTAAAATCTATCTTAGTAGTGAGGCAAAATTCACGGTTCGACGTCAAAGACCTAAAGCTGCATTCGGGAAATTAGAAGGAAGCTCTAGGGTTGTTGCCGTCGAGGGTAGAAATGTGGAATTGCCTCTCCGACTAACAGGTCGGGCACCTTGGACTGTCAAATACCGTATAGTCGGTGATCCGACTGGTAGAATTATGGAAAAGATAGCTAAGTCAACTAATGATATCATTCATGTTAATCAAATGGGTAAATATGAAATAATTGAGGTATCAGACGATCGCTGTCCTGGAAGTGTCGAGAAGTCTGAGTCATATTTCAGTGTAGAATGGTTTCCCAGACCTCGAGTCTCTTTAGGGGACACAGCTTCTATAACCTACGAGGATGATAAATATATTAAACGAAGAGTTTGTGAAGGCGATATCGACACTTTACAAGTAAATCTTCACGGTAAGAATTTGAGTGCAATATTTTCAATATCGTAGCTAATATCAAAAAGGATCCCCCCCTTACAATGTCAAGTATCAAATTCATCACAAAGATAGCAAAAAAACGGGCTCTATAATAAATAAAGAGTTTGAGGCAGCTCTAGGGTCAGCTACAGTACCGCTAGATACAAGTAAGGCAGGAACCTATGAGTACAAATTCCAAGAATTATCTGATGCCCTGTACGATTACGACGGACACAAATTTTCACCTCTTGTCTTTGAACAAAAAGTAGACAGAAAGCCATCAGCATATTTTGGGAAACCAGGACAAGTCTACAAATATTGTGAGGAAGATCTCGACGGTGACGAAGCAATACCAATTAGACTTGAAGGAGCTCCGCCATTCAGTCTTGAGATAGATATCAAACATCAAAGTAGTTCAAGACCAGAGACTATAAACGTTGCCAATATAGAGACAACTAATTACGAGTTTCGAATACCACACAAAGTTCTTTCACTAGGTGCTCATCACGTCAGCATACGCAAGGTGAGAGACTCACATGGTTGTCAACAAAAGACCAAGTTTGGAGCACCGCATGTTCAAGTACAGGTATATCATGCACCCACAATTCGTCCGCTAGACACAAAAACAGATTATTGTGTCGGGGATCGGATATCTTATTCTCTCTCCGGCATGCCGCCTTTCGAAATCTTTTATGACTTTGAGGGAGTTGAGAAGAGGGCTAAGTCAACTAGCACTACCTTTAAGCGATTTGCAGAAAAACCTGGAACTTTTACCATCACTACTGTTACTGACAAGGCAAGTGAGTGCAGGGCTCAATCTCAAATCAAAAAGTTCATCCATCCTATGCCAACGGTAAAAATTAGTCAAGGCCGCCAAGTCCAGGTTGACATACATGAAGGTGCGGAAGCCCAGATTCTCTTCGAATTCTGGGGAACTCCACCCTTCGAGTTCACCTATATTAGAAGTACCAATGTGAAGAAAGGGCAAAAGTCTCGGATTCTAGAGACTCGACATGAGACATCAAATGAGTATAGCAAATTAATTCGATCGTCCCAGGAAGGTACATATGAAGTTGTTGCTATTAAAGATAAATTTTGTTCTTTTTCTATTCAAAAAGATAAGAGATAAAAATTTGATGAAACTCATTTTAAAAAGAGGAACCTGTGATGGGAATAGGAATGGATTTGATCTTAAGCGTGGCGTAATAAATTTGAACAATAGACTTTCGCGGACACTAATTTATGAATTAAATTTTTATTACCATGTACAGGTGTCAACACCACGGCTGATATGCAACTGACACTAAATTATTCGTTCTGTGTCCCTAGCCTCAAGCAGAGATTAATATTATTTTGTTAGCCCAGAGTACTTCATCAAATCCTCCCAACCAAGTTTTGCTGTCAAGGCCTCGTTTTGAACCGTGCCAATGTTAACTTTTTATATAAAGACCGTCGTATGGGAAATAATTAATTTAAACGCTTATATCACTAATAACGCTGTAATCAAAAAAAGTGATATCTCTGATATTCAATTTAACTCCATTATTTAATCAACATACTGCGTGGGCCCTGACCCTAACGCCTCTTCCATTACAATTTGTCAGTGTCATGTTGTGCCGTACGAAGGGATCCATGTCGTTTGAATGTATCATATCGAATCTTTGGAGTAAACGTATGGTTACGTAACTAACTTCCGTAAGCGCAAATTGTTGGCCGACACAAATTCGTGGACCGCCATTAAACTGGTTTTGAGATTAGTCAATATTCGAAAAGTGCAAAATTACTCAAAGGAAATCTGAAGACTTTTTGATCAGAGCCATAAAGTGTCTGGATGACAATTATCATTTCAAATGATGCCTTGTAGTACCGGCAGTGAATCAGATAGCTAGAGGGGCATAGACTTACGGGGAGAAATTCCCATCCTACTTTTCTTCCCTCCCATCTCTCAGGGTTAAATTCTTCTGCATCTTCACCCCAAATATCTTTTCTATGATGCATAACATGTACAGAATATTCGATAAGGGTACCCTTTTGGACAAATATCTTTGACTTTCCGTCTTTACCTCCTCCTCTTGGGAGAGTTGTGTCTTTAGATGCGACTCTTCCGTTCATTGGTACAGAGGGATATAACCTTAAAGTCTCGCTGTTGCAATACTGTAAGTATTGACATGATTTCATTCTAGTGAAAGTTATGTCTCTTGGATTTTCGTAAGTGCCGAACTCTTCTAATACTATGTCTCTTAGCTTCTTATATCTGACAGGGTCCTTGGAAAGTAAAAAGAAGAGCCAGCTTAGTAGCGATGCTGTGGTGTCTCGTCCAGCAAGCAACACATTCAGAAGTTGTGATCTCAGAGCGATGGGATCCCGAGTCTCTTCCACTAAGGCGTCTAGGAAAACGTAAGCTTTTTTGTCTGAATCGGTATTATTTTTCTCCTTTACAGGATTCCTTTCGAGAGCGGCTCGTACGTAATGATCAATGAAATCATGGCAGATCTTGCATGACTCCTTGAATCCCTTTGGCCATACCAACCAATAATAATCACCAAAGTGAGATCTTTTACTTAATCCCAACTGGGCATCATCAAACGCTTTTGCGAAGAGTCCTAAATTTTTGGAAAATTCGTCATTTTGTTCTTCAAGTAAAAGAATTTGAGAGTCAACTGATTTCCCGAACAAAAACTCAGTTGCTAAGTCGAGTGTTAGGCGGAAAAATAATTCTTGCAGATCCACATCTTCGATCCACCCTTGAGCATTGGGCGGAGTGAGCGTGTCCAATGATCGCATTAAATTTTGAACGTGAGTTTCTTCTAAATCCAATTTACTTATTTGTTCTCTCGAGAATTGTGGTCGGAGCATAGCTCTCGAGTGTTCCCAACTGGGGCCTTCCTGAGTAAAAATACCATTTCCTAATAAGGGCCAAAAACTTCCCTTTCTACAATCACCAAATTCAAAATCTTTGAACTGAACTGCTAACATAGCCTTTATATTTTCTTCGTCGTTAGTCGATAAAAGTTTCAGCGAAAACATAGACATTCTGTATGTGATGGCTCCAACTTGGTGAGTTCGTAATATAGAATCGTATGGGTATATCTGGTTTTTATCGGCGCGTATGGCTCGCATAGCTAGATCGATACCGAGAGGATATTTATTTTTGAGCATCGGAGGCTCCTCACAGCCGATGTCTCTAGATAATTTGGCAATTCGACGAGAGGTAATAATGCGTGCTATGATTGAGTAGAAAACATATGCGACAAAAGCCCATGACGCGGCTATGTATGGACTAGAGAATTGCATGATGGTTAGGAGTTTGGGGAGGAACATTTGATGTGAAAATGGATTATTGTTTTTTTGGAAAGGCATAGGAGGGATAAATAGGAAATAGAGAGTGGGAAGAATGTCTTGCAAGGGTGAAGCCATGGGACCCAGACGGCTGGAGGGTGACGTTTGAGGCTTCGGAGTTGAGGGTACATGAAATGTGGGACTTGCCCGAGTCCAAGCTGACCCAGCTCAGAGCTCAGAGCATTGAGATCGAATTTGACGTTTTGTTCCGATGATTGTCTTTCATTCTTATTTTTAGAAACTTTGTGATGAGCAATGACTGTCAGTAGTAGTCTCGAAAGATAAAAAGCAAAACCAGAGTCTCGGGGGGGAAGGGTTTAGTGGAGAAGGGGGTAGGGGTACCAGCTCCTCTAGTATGTTGATGGTGAGAATCGGATTTGCCATCTCCAGGTGCCGATATTGCTTATTATCAAGGGCTCCAAGGATCATGGATCCATTACGCCCTGAAACGAGAGTCCAAGGCCCCTGTACCGTTATTCCCAACACAAACGAGTGGCAACACATCCATAGATCATCCCAAATATACACATGCGTGCGCCTCGATTTACGTATAGACACTATTTTTCATGTCCCGCATACCTGACATGTTCCCAGCCTCCCCTATAATATCCATTCGAAGATAAAGGATCTGTTTGATGTGCCATACAAGGAGATTGGGTAGCTAAGAACTAAAATACCGTAGATTGGAGAGATGTTCTTTCTTCGTATCGTTTCTCGTACGATTTTGTTAATCGACGGAAATTTTCCGTGTCTTGAATATTGTGAAGTGCCTGAGCTAGTTTTCATTTGAGATTTTAGTCGCCGGCGATCTACCATTCCAACACATTTACACTTCTTGTCCGTGGAGTCAAAATCCAGTTCAATTGAACTGGACTAGGTGTTATATTTACAAAGTCAGAAAAGTCAAAAGCTTGGGTGGGAGAATTTGGACTACCGCAAAACCTACTGCCAGATGCAGTACTAATTTCAACCCTTGGCGTAGAAGCAATCAATGAAGATAGGGCAGGATTCTGGTGCGGCGGTGTGGATGGAAGGTTGGGCACCTTAGTCGAAACTATATTTGGTGGAGATTCCGTCAGATTAAGCAACAAGTCCAGACCATTTTTATTAAAGTCTCTATTCTTTTCGGTCTTCAGTTGACTAAAGCTAGCACTCTGTTTGAAAGAAAGAGGCGTGCAAGGGAAGGAAGAACTCAGGTGTGGTGTATTTGGCGGTAATCTTGTCTCTTCGTCGTTAGACTCATAATCACTGCGATAAATTTGAAAATTCCTCTGGTATGAGTTGGTAGAGAATTGAAGATTTGGGCCTGAAGCAGTAGTGAAATGGGTAATATTTTGTGCCTTAACTGGCGAGGAAAAGGGCGGACGATGTTCATCGTAAGCAATACTACTGGCTACAGGCGGAGATGAGCGGTATCTCTTCATGGAGTTTCTCGTGCAAATTTCTGAATCATTGAGGCAACAATGATAGCGACGCTTCCTGTAGAGACCCCAACTCTGACTAGTGCTACCGTCCGGGTCAGTGTGTTCAGAAAAAATGGCGAAATCTCTGATACGGGGGTTCGTTAAATTTCCATGAAAGGTATTTGATATAGCTGGACTCGAGGATTTGGAGAAGGTTTCGTCACTTGAAATTGGGTGTAATTCATCAACCTTGGGTTCAATCGCATCGATTGATAAATCTTCCCAGCCACGAGCAACCTTGAATTGTGCAAAAGCAAGTCGTGTCTTTAATATACGACCAATCTATCATTTGGATCTTAGTATTTACTAGTGGGAGGGTCTGCATTTGGAAGTATCTAACCTTTCCAACTTCTGCTCTTTTGATCACAGAGTCAGCTATAACGTCGGGCTGTCTCTTTTTCCAAGGCATTATCACTGTTTACTCCTGCACTACTAGTTCTTGACTTTATTCCTCTAGCAGAAAAAGTTCATTATTGCACAGTCAGGTAATAGCGTCTAATTAATGTAGTATACGCTTTTTAGAATGGATATGTTAATTTAGAAGCCGTCATCCGAGAGTTCCGGGCATTAGTTTCACAATTTTGAATAAATCAATTACTCATTTGCAGAATCATTAAGATACTAATGCTGATCAGATATTATAGCGTGAGTTGATTTTCATGTGTAGTAAAAAATGCTTAACTGTGATTTTTCTGTAATGTCTCTATTGTGAACAGAATCAGGACTTATATTTAAATTTTGTTTAACTGAACTATTTGTATCCCATTGTAACAGGGGGGTGAAGTTGCAAGGGAATCGAAATACCCAATCAGAAAAGCTTTGTTTCCTCATGTCACAGAGCAAATCTGCAGACCTTTGTTAGTAACGGAAGACCAGTCGCGAAGAGATTAATGCCTCGCGTTCAAGGAGAGCTGTCTTGATTGCGCGGGGGAGCATAAAATTTTTTCTAGGTGCCGTGATGCGCATTTGACCTGCAACGACCAATCTCGTCGCAAGATTTGATTTCTATCCTCAGTGCTAGATATATCCATGACCGAGGTAGAGCGCAGTACCTTGCTTGACACTTATGTCTTAAAATCAGCAGATAGGAAGTTTTCATTTTTATCGTGTGGCCTCTAACTACTGTTCATGTGACTTGACACATTTGGGGTACATCTTGGGGACGTGGCCGTCCTACAGTATGTACAGGGTAAGTTATGTCACTGCTAGAGTTTCGGTCTGAAGTGTCTCAAGGGTAAGAAAAGTATTCTTTTCAAGTCGGTTGTTCCGGGGATTATCCCTACAGGATCACTAAAGCTAACTCGTAACGGTTTAGACTGTCTATCCTTTCACCCCGCTCGCCATGAAATGTGGTCCAATCGTCCATTTCAAACGATCGCTTGATGATAAGTCTTTTCATCGACATCCTCTTTGACCGCATAACAAGCAAAAGCTCTTATTATTAAATTCACTTATCAATTCATCTTCTAATCTAGCACACTATGACACTCGAAAATTATACTCCTGAAAAAGAAACCCGCGAGTAGTTACTTCGCGATCAATGCATCGAAATTAGAAATCTAAAAAGATTTGGCTTGACAATTAAAGACATAACGAACGAATTGGGATTTACAGCGAGGCAAGTACAGCGTGCGTGTGCTCGAAATGACGAAAATCCGATACCTCGCCAAGGACGCCCACAAAAATTGAGCACGGAGCAAGTAGATGAGCTTGAGGCTTTCATCT
>MCBS01024233.1:0-10046 GCA_003611235.1 Golovinomyces cichoracearum
CCTATTTGTACGCATTGTCGAAATAGATAGCAGACCCTATCTTTGATAGCAGGCCAGCAAGCTCGAAGTATTTTTGCAGGAACTTTATCCCCACCTGGCGAAGATGATTTGGCCACGCACACCGCTTTAAATATTTCATAGTCTGTTGTATTAGGGCAGTTCACGATGCGATATGCCTTCAAAATGGGGGAATGACATTAAGCCGAAAATGCACGAGTGGGTCAAGGATTCACGTGAAAAAATTGTTACTCTTAATCGACATTGGTCCTAGGGATATACCCAGTCCTTTACCCCGTAAATACCCTTGATTTCTAGTTTGAAACATACAGGGAGGGAAAGTCGAAGGCTAGGCGTAGTAAATAGGGTCAGATGGGTGGGAACGCATCCGTCATGACACAAGGATTTTATAATATTATGATCTACGTCCTGCTTCCAATAAGCGACGACACAGGCAGGAGTTTAGTTTGCTCCTCTTAAACCTCGCGCACGGTCCTTGGCTCCAACTCATTTCCATGATCTGCGTCGGCATGATGAGAATGAGAGAGTTTAGAATTGAATAAAATACAATGATACGAAATATTGTCAGCCAATGAGGTGACGAGAACGGTGTAATATTCCATTGTTACCACATGATAGACTCATACTCTTGGGACGCGTATATAAAGAAGCTCTACACCTACTATTAGTCTATGTCAACAAGTACTTTCTCTTATCCTGCTAAAAAAAGTTACAAGTACGCGTCATATATGTCTAATCCGCTGCATATTAGCTTCACTCTGTCTTCAACCCATCCAGGTAAATACACCACGTTCCTACATAAAAATTGTGATAAATGGCCACGAACTGTGAGAGAGAAAAAAACCCTACGAAAATTAAACTTGAGTGGGAAAACTCCTCGTGATGGAAAGGCCCTAGCCATTCCTCCTGTACTCTTCCATGATAACCAGCTGCTGTTTCGTCCTTGAACAAAGTCATGTGGAAATTCAACCTACGACTTATTAAATGTCTGGCCAGCGCCCGACCAGTTGCGCCATGAGCCTAAGCCAAAATGACAGGTGTTATTTGATTGATTGAACTTATATTAGGTGATTTCTCGTCTAAACAGACGACAATGATTGCAAGAGAGAAGATTCAGAGACCGCTGAGATGGTTGTGAAGATTCATCGAAATTAAAACAAGTAAAAAAAATATAGAAAAATAGGCAGCCAAGACGAGGAAATCCGAACATCTACTCAAGGATTTACATAATTATCAAAAAACGCATTGTTACTCTTGGAGAAAATTACATCTTTGAAACTCGCTATTCACAAAATAAAAAATCAGGACTGCGAGGTTACAAAATTACGTCTCTGTAATTAAATGCTCCTGTTCTCGATTATAGAGGATTGATTGGTTAACTGACTGAATAATCAATGTGTCGAGCACAAGTCCGCAACTCCAAATTGACTTACGCCAACTGTTGTCGTGTTGATCGAAGTCCATTTCTCGCCCTTCATCCACCAAAGCAAAAGAAGTGTCTCCAGTTTTTAGAGTGTCGGTAGCACTACCTGAGCCGGAGTCGATAATCCCCCGAAAAGTGTCAAATTCATCGTGCCCATCGATAAAAATTTCCCTCTCCCATTCCACGCCGAAGCTACCTGTCTTACGTCTCATTTTAAGGCTCCATTAGAGCAGCGATTCTTCATGACCCATTCTCCGAGCTGTGTATATTATGACTTAGTTTCCTCCATGTGGGTGTACGTAGATTCCTAAATTATTAATGGAGAAAGGTTGAGGGTCGATGAGGCAGGCTCCCGTTTGGAATGGGAACCATCGATCGGGCGTCGAGGTAGGATGGTATGTGGTAAAATGAAGTTGTAGGCCTCACGTGAGGATGATGAGACAAAGATTGACGTGAAATCGTTGTCTAAGGAAATATTTTTGTGTGCTTGTGACTGAGTCTCGGATGCGATTCTTGGATATCTCGGATATGTTGAGCATATTGAGCGTTTATATCGACACTGGGTATAGGTGGAGAAATTGTTTTTGCTGGCTGTCGATGATGGATGCGGTGCTTGATATTTATTTTCGACACTGAACTATAAATATACCTATAAAAAATAGCCTGAGGAGCGCAGTATGAATGACAGATACTCAAAACAAACGTTTTTCAAAAATTGTTCCACGTTCGTTACATAGAGTCGAGCTTTCCGGGACAGATTCTCTGTAGTTCAAGTCCCACGGCCAGAAGGCGAAGCCGAGCGGATAAATATAATTTATTCCTAAGCTCTTCTTTTTCATCGGCAAGCAGATGCTGTCTCACAGTTACAAGCTGAGTGAAATCAAAAGCTTCAATCACGAGAACGACCTGTAAGCGCATTGCGTCTTTCTTTCAGTCTGTCACTTAAAGTGAAATTTTAAGCTCCAAGAATGGCTTAAGATCATTTACATCTTCCTTCCAATCGTAAATATCTTTCCGCCAGGCAACTTTGACGTATTCATCCTCGTGTTACACGAACCAATCCTTCATACAGAATAAAGGACATCACTATTTCCTACCCAAGTTTGGCATCGGACAATAAAACCTAAGCTAAGAAATAGAAATTACATCTCATAGAAAAGTTTTTTTACCGTTTGTAAGATATCAAGACTGGCTTGGATTTGAATTGAGTCCTGTTCATAGAAAAAACCGAGTACATCCAACTTCTTTATAGATAGAAGAGACTCACATTGAATTGAATATGAGAGCGTAAGAACGACCTTAACGGGAGCTGTGAATAGGTTGTAGGTTTTAATGGTGAGGGTAGGTAGGAACTGTGCACAGGTTAAATTCCCTGAAAAAAAACGGACGTTTCTCCCTCTGTTTTCTCTATTTCAAGATGTGCTTTTGGCTAATATCTCCATAAAACTAAGCCTCGGGACTAAGCGAAAAGTTTCCCTAGATTTGAGGAATCTCAAGAATCTCTCATGTCGGGCCTCGATTTTTAATTTTTTCCAGTTGTCATGAGGTTAATTTATAAAAAGGGTTCGATACGGAGTTTTGCTTTCTCTGATGTTGTAAGATATGGGTTGCAGAGGTCGGTATGCCTTAAGTGATTTTGTTTGACGTACATTCTTCCCGACAGTTACAGCTAATTTTGGAATCAAGGAAACTCAAGGCTTTTCATGCCACTCATTTAGACCTACCGCGGAAACCCGATATTTTTTATCCCACAATTAGATAAGTCATTATTGTCATCGTATCTATGCAAAGTTTCCAGACGAAAAATGCAGTGAATTGTTAAGAGGTGGCGGAGGTGATACATGAAAATTACCGCATTTTCAATCCTATTGACCCTTAAAACTCATCAAATCGTATTTTCCCCAGGGAGGAGTAACACGCGTAGATTTCAGTTGAGCCCATTAAAATAGCACACTTGACAGGTAGTGGCTGAGTTCGAATTAGCAAGTGATGCAGTTTGATTCTTGTAGTTTTTAGGTCTATGCAGCCTTTTTTTGGTCAAGTGTTTGAGGATTGACCATACATTGGCTTGTTGAAGCAAGTGTTTTTACATGAATAAAAAACTTAGTCATCCACGACTCCGAAATATTTTGAGAGGTGGCACTAGCTCTTCACATCAGACCGAAGAGGTCATCCAGGATCGATCATCTTCACTACCCATCGATTTGAAACAAAATATTGCTCCCACGCAACCGCCAATTCTAGCACCACTTTTCCTTTCAGTGTGGACAATTTTGTCATCATTCAAACCATCTTTGAGGAAAAGGTCAAGGATAAATGTCAGCATTATTCTTGCGCGCATTAAGGCGCCGCCCTGCCAAAAATGTTAGCGGAGCTATTCGACGCTCGATAGCCCGATACGAATCCACTGTCAACCAATCAACCTTGGACTCGGGGAAATCGAACTCCGCCGCTATTGCTACAGCCAAAGCTGCAGATGGTCTTAGTCGAGCAGCTTCTGCTGCTGGCCCGGCTCTGAAGGGCATTAGTAAAACATTGGGGAAAGTTGGTTATCAAACACAACATATAATCTCATTTGTTCAAGGTGAGTTCTCCCTCTCTACCTCTATAGTTAAAGCAAGAGGATATATCAGATTCTCAGATTCACTAAACGTTGGTCTCATTAGGACAAATTCCTACTGTAATCTACTATTGCCGCGTTGGTTTAGAAATTTCGAAGCTTGTTTTTCATGGACAGAAGATGTCACCACCGTAAGCTTCCGTTCTATTTTCAAGCAAAATTTATTTGCCCTCTCCATATCTATCTTTGACGTTGACTTGTTTTTCTTCGAACTAATATTCGAGTCTTGATGTATAAGACCCATGTCGACTTTCCAGTCATACTTTCAGCGGATTTTTGATAAAATCCGAAATCCAGCAACACTTTTAAATTCAGTCTCAGCAAAGAATCCTCAAGAAGCATTACGACAAGCTCGAAACTTATCGAACACCGAACTAGCAGCCGGTGCTGTGTTATTTGCAGAGCTTTTGGGGTTCTTTACTGTTGGTGAAATTATTGGAAGACTCAAATTGATTGGATATAGAGGAGAAACCGCTGATCATCATTGATCCTCCATAACCATTTGGACGTGATAAATTAATGAGTAACCACAAATGAAGTACTTACCAGAGGAAAGAGAAAGAAGTTGTAAATCATTAAATCTTGGTATGGACGCAAAGTAACTCTGGTTTAGATGCATAGAACTGGCGGGGGTACCATTAATTTTTGCTATCAAGAGCAAATTTTCTACTGCTGGTACTGTCTGTCTGAAAATGTTTGTAAAATTTGAAGAATAAAAGTATCGAATGGACGAAAGGGCTATATTCCAAACTAAAATTAATTCAAAAAGGTCAATTAAGAATCTTTAAGAATCAGTCTCCAACTCCCATCCCATTTCCCCAGGCGGATTAGCATTAAAAAGATATGTTGCGAAGTAGTTATGTTTATTCATCAAGGCTTACCACTTTACACGGTGTAGAAGTTCCACTTTTGAAAGAAGGTATAAAGTAAAATAAAGCCTCACTAGAACAAAAATGTCCTTTTCTACCTCTAAAATCTGTTCTCCTACGACGCAAGATAAGCTGTTACAAAGAATTAAGAAGAGCATTAAAGTTGACTTTCACGATTAAAAGTACGAGAAGCTTTTTTATTTTTCACCAAATCAAGCTGATGACCTCCGGACATGCGGGCTAGCAGTAGGGGATAGCCGATAAGATAGTTATAAGAATGAATTAAATTGGAAATATCTAGAAGAAATATTCTTCTTCTCTTCTATTCTGCTCATAGCCTGAAATATATATTTTATTTCTTCTCCGACCTTATCTTATTTTGCAGTCGTACAAAAAGATGTAATAGTCTCCATATCAAAGATTAATAGCAATAAATCTAATCCTTCTCAGTTTCATTCTAAGGTAAAATATGTTCTCTATTCATGAGTAACGATAATCTGGGAGGAAGAAAAGTTGAGTGAAAAAGAACCCAAGCAATTAAATAGTGTATGGTAAAAGAATAAAGATATCGTAGCCAAGGCAAATACTAAGGAAAAATTTCAAGAATACTGTTTATACTTATTAAAAAGACTTGTAATAAAATGCAGACGAATCCGATTTACCGCCGCCGTTAGCTCCACATATAATATTGGAACAAGGATTGCAATATCTTTCAACTCCACTCTTCTAAAAAAGAAATTAAAAAAAACCATCTAATATTTACAGCAACAATATCCGGACGGACTTGAGAGTAGAGCCGGTATAGAAAAATTGCTAGTTTCTTGATCCACATCCCGCCGAGCATCTTCACTAACCCTCATATCTTAATCTATATATTTCTTCTTTGATAATTCCCTTGGAAGATTCATTTTAACACCCAAATTAAAATCACAAAGACGTTTATTAAAACATCAGTAGTTTTTTTAACTTAGAAAATTCATTTATCTTTTAGAGTCCTCGATCTCGAGCACGGCGCCTAAAAAAGTCCATCACTTTTCTTGCAGCCCCACTACTGCCGGCATGATCATTTTGAGTAGCACCGTACCCACTGCCTGATTCTTGCTCATAAGCTTCGGCAAATCGACGATTATTTTTTTGTAGGACACCTCGATTGTGGATACCTTTTTGCGAGTTTTGTTGAGACTGAGACTGTCTTTGAGATTCGTTATTTTGATCTCGGCTATTATTTGTTGATTCCATGACAGAAGACTCAGATTCACTGACTCTTCCCTGTCGAAATGCTAATGGAGGACTTTGATTTTGCGAATGCATATGATTCTGATGTTCTGTGGAGGTGAGATTCGTTGAACGTCGATTTTGAGTAAAAATGTCAGAGCTGCCGTCATATGATGGAGACGCAGTTCCAGTTGCACTGTGAAGCCTTACAGGCTGCTCTTGTACTACCTGACCTTGATCGAAATATTCGCTATGATTGCTGTTTTTGATATGATGAGGAGAATTGACAGAGTTACCTTCTTTGCCAATACCGATCGCCTTAAGGGTGAATGTTGTCGGCAGAAGAGAGAAACGACGTGGTTTCTCAAATAAAGCGTTGCTCTGGGAGTTATTAGTACTGCCGCTTCTTTTCTTGCCAAAACCAAAAGATGTCGAGCGGCGTGAATCAACTGACGGTCTTAATACCTCATCCTTCGGCGAACTTATTCCAGACATACTGACGGGGGGATATTTCTTGCTGGATTTTTCTTCACCGCTGTTTTTACTACCTCCTATTCCAAAAACAGAATTTGTTCTGCTAAAAAATCCACCGATTGTGTTAGATCTTCGGTGCCCGCTTGGACCCTTAACATCTGTTTTCGGTCTGAAAACTTCATACGTTTTTCCCGATGATTTTCCAAACTTGGGTTGAATCCTGCCACTAGCGACATTGTGCCCAGGTTTGGATATACCGTCTACGGTGGAAGCGTTATTGGTTTTGCTATTCTTTGGTTGTGTCATTTGTCCTTGCACATTTGTTCCAGCTAGCTCAGGTGCCAGTGGTTGACTATATGAACCTCTACTAGTCAGATGCATCGATGCAGGTCTACTTCCTGAGGATGTCAATGATTCACCCGTTGTTGGTCTAGCGAGAGAAACGGGCGGGTGGGAATGACTACCATGATGATGATGATGTGTTTTTTCAGAGTTTGAGTTGTGAGGATCTCGTCGGGCAGATTGAGTTGTACTTTTTAACTGGTGAGCTGTTGATGGTCTTCTTCCATGTGACATGTGCGCCTTGTCTTTCAGGACATCATATTGCAATGGCCTTTCAGAGCTTGGAATATTCGTTTGTCCGGCTTGAGTCTTGACCTCAGGCCGAGTTCGCTTTTTAGAGCCAGATGTAATCGTGCCCGTTGAAGTTGCGGAAATAGATGGGCCTCGCTGAGTTTCGGAACGAGGAGCGACGTATTCGACCTGGACTGTTCTACGCTTGTTATCTTTCGATGTCTTGTGAGACTCGGTGCTACCATCATCATGCTTTCCGTACTTCTTCGGCAATTCACTGATTGACGCGGCTTGTTTCTGCCCCATAGATGGTTCTCGTACGGATGCGCTTCGAGAAGGCGTATATGTCTCTTGTCGTCTCTCTGTATGATTTGTTGGAGCAGTTATCTCGTGACTTTTTGTGTTCCTACTAGTGATGAAGCTTACGACGTGTGCATATTCCACTAACCAGCTGTGCCTCGCGACTTCGAATAAATCAGCCCTTTTCCGAGGATCAGGTACAAGTATCCGACGTAGAAGGTCTCTTGCATGTGGTGACACATAGTCAGGAAATGTGAGGGGTGTAGAAACAATGTATTTATATAATAGGTTAATGTTATCACCTTCAGGATTTGCCGGGTCATCGTCAAACGGAAGGTAGCCAGCTAGCATAGCATACTTATATTTCTTAGCGATGCCTCAACTTTAAAATTCAGGAATGATTGAACTTACCAGAATAACCCCGCAGCTCCATACGTCAACTTTGCGACCTGTGTAAAGGGAGTCACTCACCACTAGCTCTGGAGCAGCATAACATGGACTTCCACAGCTAGTTTGCATCAGATCGCCTCTCCTATGCCCGTCAGGCAATATCTTATCAAGTCTAATCTTCTTGACGTATTCCTTGTTGGATAGATTGTACTCTATCTCTTCGCTTAACTCATCATCCGCATTGAATGTGTTAGCAAAACCAAAATCTGTAATAATAATGTTACGATTTCGATCTAAGAGGAGATTCTCCAGCTTTAAATCACGATGAACGATACCCTTCTTGTGAAGATATCCTACACCAGACACTAACTGAGCAAATAATCGTCGTGCAGAGTTATCTTTTAAATATCGGTGGTTTAGAATATAATCAAAGAGCTCTCCACCTGAAGCATATTCTAATATTATGCCAATTTGCTTCTCTGTTTCAACCATCTCGTGAAGGCGTACAATATTGGGATGAGAAATTTCACGAAGTATAGCGATTTCACGGTAAATTTTAGCAAGTCTCGAGGGGTTGGTACCCATACTGTCTCTTCGAATGAGCTTAATAGCAACCTGTAATTATTGGTAAACTTCTCTCTAGCTTAAATTGAAGGTAGCTTACTTGGACTCCACCTTCCTGTTTCCATCCCATCTTTACTTTGCCAAATTCACCCTCGCCAAGTGTACCACCTAAATAATACTCACCAAACCTTGTATTTTTCTCAAATTTACCTGGGTTTGGAGCATAGTCGTGTCGACTTCGTGTTCCTCGGGTTGAAATCGGCGAAAAGGTTTCACTCGTTAAATCTATTGGCTGATTTTGTGTTACTGGCATCACCTCCGCCATCCTTTCACGTTCTCGTTCAATGTCTACTTCCGGATGGCTGATAATTATTCTATTGAGAACTTCACTGGCCTCACGAGATGGGCCAGTTGGGGTCTGAGATCGTCTAGGCGTCCCAGTTTTTCGACGACCAGATGAGGCTACAGCGGCTTTATGATCCCGATTCTCGACTACGGATTCTGGACTTACTTCTCCTTGAGAATCCTGGCGTCTTCTTGCCCTTGAAGTGGCTGCGACTCGCTCTTCACTTAGTCGGTATGATTGGGGCGTGCTTTGGTTGCTTTTCTGTCGGTCTCGAGTATGTTGAGCATCACTACTAGTTGTTGGTCGAGGTGAGTTCGATATCTCTCGGTTTCCGCTCCTCCTTGAAGAACATCGATCGTTAAGAGATGTATCATTATATGAAGCTCGGTTAGACGAGGTTCGAGGGGAAATTATTGGAGGGAGACCACGTTGAGGGTCACCAGAAGACAAAGAGTGATGATCTGACGCAGCTCTTGTATTAGAAGCAGATAAGGCATGTCTACGACTACCTGTTGATGGAGTAGGTGAGCTTACGGTGGCTCGGTTGTGAATCTGAGGAGTGGTATGATTGACGTATGTGCTATTTCCAGCACCAGGTCTTCTCGATGATCTCCGACTAGAGGGCGATGCATTATTGGGACTAAAGTAGCCATCACGAGGTTGGGACATGCCAGGAGTGTAGGGCCTCCCAGATGAGAGAGCTACAGCGGATTTAGTAGCTACTGAAGTTGACTGATGAGGCACAGATTGTAAGGCAGCAGAAGACATATCCGTATTATCATAAGTTCTGAACGACAGCTTAACGTAAGTCGAAAAAAGGGCAGAGCACGCAAGGAAGGAAAATACTTTGAATGAGGATACTGTCGCCCCTAAACTCAATCAGACCTCTTCAGCGAGCATGGCTTGTTGTTGAAAGGAACCGACGTCTTGTCGATCTCACGAGCAAGTAATCATGTAGAGTGTGAATCGGTGTGAGCACCTCTGAAAGCACGTCTGGACTCGTTATACCGCTGTAATTTCTTTTGAGGCCGTGGCTCCGAAAGGATGAGGTAGCTGACCGACGTCGCGAGAGGGACAGAGTCGAAACGAGGCTGAGGCTAAAGGATCAGTCGAAGGGGCGACAGATAGTAATTGTGGTTGTCGATGCAGGTGTGCAGATGAGGTTTAGAAAGAAGTGCACCCTCGCAGGAAAGTGACAAGCAAACCAGGCAGCAGCAGCGCAGTAGCCGCAGTAGTAGCAGGGGGGGTGGGTGG
>MCBS01024235.1:0-10047 GCA_003611235.1 Golovinomyces cichoracearum
GCTCTAAAAATCGGTTGGTATTCACGGGTCTCTATCTTATTGCTTGAATTATGTGACTAAGACTTGGATGGTTAGCTTATCTGTGGAGTGGCAGTAAGGTTCTATTGAAGACATGGCCTATGGTAAACTGTGAGAGGAGAGATTTAGATTTTTGAAAGAGATGCTAGGTTAGGGAATCGAATCATTGTATGATTGGGTTCTGGGAAATTTCCTCCACCCTCAGCAGATGTCGGATTTTTTGAAAAGGAATAGTCACTCGGTAATTGTAGTTGGCATAGAGACGAATCTTAAAAGTTGTAGAAACTTATAATGCTTGGTGGATTTAAGTAGTTTTCTTTTCATATCTTCTGGTTTTTACTGAGGAGAGATTAGGGTGACTCTAACCAAAAGCATGGATATGACCTTTGTCGTCTAGCAGGAAGTAGATAAAAAAAGAGAAAAGGAGGAATAGATTACTAAGAAGAGATCACGCTCATCTACACCTACGTCTTCATAAATATATTCTCTCTTTGATATGGGCTCTTACAACTCTATCATCTTGTCCACTCTGATTAGATTTAGGATTATAAGCAGCTAGTAATGGAAGCTTTGATATGTTCTCACTATGGCAAATCTTTACGGTTGGAACAGAAAAATAAATCCCAAATATTAACGAAAAAAAAGAGTCGTCAAAGTATTGGCGATCTTCTCTCGCTATAGTAGTCTTTTCATGTGCAGGGTGGTCTCAAGAAGTAGGAGCAAATTTTGTCTTAACGTTCTACAAAACTACATTTATTATCTAATGAGAGAGAGTACTGTGACTGATAAGTGCGTTATGTGTGTTTACAGAGAAATGTTCAGGACACCGTGACGCACATAGGTATGAGTCGATCCAACGAATTATCCAAGTGACTGAATACAGCACTTTCTCTTATTTTTCTCTTTCTCGGAAGGCTCTTTAAAGAAATACTTTTGATTGAATTATCGTTCAATCAGGCTTCTCTTAATTCACTACAATCCCACTTCATCCTCATAGCTTTTAGGCTGATTTTTATGAATTCGTCAAAACGCATCGACAGCCAGGTGATTTACCAATCATATTTGTTTTCAAAGAAGGCCCAGGGCTCATGATAATAGTTGTGATGTTATCACTCGTCTTTGATGTGTGGATTCATAGAATGAATCCTGTTTGGGGGGGTTAAGGGCAAAAATAAAATAAAAATGGAAATTTTACGCGTGCAAACGGTCATGATCTCGATAGATGTGATGAGTAGAGAATACACCGAGTCAACACTGCAAAAGTAATTTTGGTCCGGAGACAGTACTTGCGGTTCACGGTGAGCAAGAAATCTTCCACTCAAGCCTTAATCAAAGGCCATTGTATAGTGGCCCACGAACAAAAATGTGGATCCTACTACTCCTTTTGCTATGAATGTAGTCTTCGTTTCAACAAGTCCATTTAAAAGAATAGTTTTTCATCATTCTATCTCCGATGAAAGATCTGGAAGAGAAATTTTCATTTTCGCAGTCCCTGTGGTGATTCCATTCAAGTGTCTGTGTATGTGATAGTGACGATATGATTTGATAATTTTATCCTGTCAAGCATAAGCCCTGCATCCGAACGAACAAGACACGGCTAGGTGCCCCCAATATGCTCAATATCACTCTATTCATGAAATTCATAATGATCCAAGGAAAAAGTGTGAAAAAAGAAAAAACGTCTTGCTCTAATGCCTCACGTTTCTTCTGCATGTCCCGATGCCGTTCAACAAGAAATCTATTTCTACAATTTCACCTCGGCCTGTACTAAATATTATCCAATTGACCCAAGTCTATTTCCCTCACCTGCATCTATCGAAGCAAGTGTTGCGTGCCTCCGTTATTGGAGTGTCGGTAACGCTACCCAAGCCCAAGCCTTGACGCCAAAAAACACACCAAAAGTCGCCAAATGCCCCACGAAAAAGTGACAACCCTGACATGCTCATCGATAACCACTACCCTTTCCCGTTCCACGCCCAAGCTACTTCTCCTCTCTCCCTGAGAAAAACCCAATTAGAGAAATGGTCTCCCCATAGATTAGACTCCGAGCCTTATAATTCTTCGAGTTATTTATTCCTCCGAACGGAAAGACGAAGTACCGGAATATAATAGTGGGGAATGGCCATCGATTCATAAGGCGAGCTCCCAATTGCAGTTCTGGCGGTTTGTCGCTCGTCGAGGTAGAATGATATTTAATATAATTTAATTCGAGGTCTTGTGTGAGAATCAAAGAACCGACTTTAGTAGGTAGCCGTTGAATGTTGATTTCCCTATGTTAGCTTTTAATTTCGGCTCAGATACGGATCTTCTTAGCCATCTCGGACATATAGAGCATACTGGACGTTTAAACTACCATCACATAACGATGAAGAGATTGTATCTGCTGGCATTGAAGTGATGACATTTGAACTGATTTAATATTATCAAGGTAAATTGACAAACTTCTTAGAGAAAATAAGGGATCCGGATTAAACTATAATCCGGAAAGCAAATGTCTTTGTCAGATGGACTCGACTTCATGTGTTCTTGAATCAAGTTTCGAGCCATATTACATTCATTTTTCGTACAGCACGCTACCGCTAAAATGTCACAGATATTGCTTGACTATTCCCATCGGAAAGTATATAACTTGTGCTTGAAGTGCTCGAACTCGCTCCGTTTCTCTTCATTCAAGCCATCAATAAGAAACTATTACTTCCAAAGTCCAAGGCAAATGGTTACCTCTACACTGAGATCCAAGGATTCGTCATTTTACAAACAGAATAACTCGACTTTATATTATATTCTAAGCACCATACTCGGCACTGTGGCTTTATCATATGGCTCCGTACCCATGTACAAAATGGTAAGCCAGATTTGGAATTCTCCTCCAATATCTTCTCTACCGTCCAGCTATCCATCTTTTTCTTGTTCTTTCTCGTTAAATAATAATACTAATCAAATTGTCCGATTCAGATCTGTCAAACAACTGGTTGGGGGGGACAACCTATCAAGGCACCTGGACATGGTGGAGCGAATGATGATGGGCTAGACGCCTCTGAACGACTTCGACCTGTCACCTCGGCCAAACGAATTCGTGTCACATTCAATGGGTCGGTTTCAGATGTACTTCCTTGGAAATTCGTTCCACAGCAACGAGAAGTAAAAGTATTACCTGGTGAAACTGCGTTGGCCTTCTATACTGCCAGTAATCAGAGTAAAGAAGACATTATCGGTGTAGCTACGTATAGCGTGACGCCTGCACAAGTTGCCCCATACTTTAGCAAGATTCAATGTTTCTGTTTTGAAGAACAACGTTTGAATGCTGGCGAAACAGTTGATATGCCAGTTTTTTTTTACATCGACCCTGACTTTGTGAAAGACCCAAATATGAAAGGCATTGAGCAAGTTACGCTGAGTTACACCTTCTTCAGTAAAAATTCTGATCCACCAGGTTTTAAATTTAGATGAGCTAACTCTGAATAGAAGCAAGATATGATAAGGATGGCCACTTAAAACCAACTAGATAATGTGAATCAAACCCACTATCACAAACACCCCCCACAAATCTGCATGTGGGAAGAGATGAAATTTTTGTGTAATCAGGTTTCTTGTCAAAATTGAAGAGAGCAATCGTAAAGCTCAAACGCAAGCACTTGATTGATGATATAATAAAAAAATTCATCTCGAATTCAAATAATTTCATCTGATTTTACTGAATTGAATTGAATCCGATATTTTGGTCTCTAGACTACCAGGTTGTCATGTACATGATAACGACTCTATGATGGCTGCATCAATCGAATTTTTTTCAACTCGATTAAGAAGAGTATTAAATTGTGGGGGAGATTGCGTGCCAAAGGTAGTTGGAACTATCTGTTTCGTGTGAGGCATAATAGGACCAGTATTTGTCGGAAGAGTATGAGCTATTTTAGACGGCTCTTACGAGTGGAAGGGCTCGACTTTTCAGTCAATTATGAGGAGATATTAAAACACGCTAACCCGAGATGAAAAATTTAGCCGATATAAAGCTTGGGATATAACTGCTCCAAGGAATATCTAAATATGATAATATAATGGAAGAACATGGGCAAATTAAGGCCTGTATTCGGAGTACCTAATATTGATACATACATTCAATCATGTCTCTTAGATTTTCTACGTATCCGAGAATACTGTGACGGGTCTGTCAAAGAATTCAATTCGCTCACTGAAGAATAGCAGCCTCGAAAAGCTGTAAAATAAACGTTCAACTCCTAACTGCACATGGGATTGACATAAACTTATTAGCTGCCAGTTACTCGTGCTTCGAAGTCCAGATCCGAATAATTCAATACGAAGCCAAGCGAATCGAAACCAAAGGGTCAAAGGACTTGTTAGCAAGCTGTTCAGGCTGGATTTCCGAGTAGAGTCTGCATAACTTGAGCACCTACCCCGTTAAAATTGTAGGCAGATGTTATCTATCATTTGAGTTCCCATCTAAAATCGGTGTGTCCAAAAACTATGATTTTTTCTCATGCTCTACAACTGTCAGATCAGGCCTGGAACGTGAAAATACACCTAACAAAAACTCGGACGTTTTCTCACATGTGACCATGCGATTTGGCACAATCAGCAAGGCCTTTGTTGAGGATAAATCACGTGTAACAGATTTTAATGTGTCTATTTTGAACCATTCTCTGGACGGATTGTGATACAATAATCATATGGGAAGTTAAGGATTTATTTAAGATGGAAGAAGCAAATATCATCAACCTCATACAGCAATACCTTACATCCTCTTACGATGACATCGCAGATTTCTATTATGCCAGCTCCATAACCACTCTGAAGTGAAGAGCTCAAGTAAAAAGCAAGATTGGTGGTACATAATTTCACGACTATCAAAATATAATGGTGCTGGGGAACTGATACATCAGATCCAAGCTCTAAATGTCGAAGTATCTGATTCTGTCGCACTGAAATTAAGAGTGATTGAGGAAAACATTGGGAACACTCAACAAGACTATAAATTTGGTTTTCGAAATCGAGAGAGCAAAGTCACAACACGCTATATATAGTCAAAATACACAAGATTTTCTTCACAAGTCTATCCCAAGCGTGAATTTGTAAGGTAATCGAGGCTGTTGGCAAAAATGGGACCTTGTCTGTTCATCAAAATGCCGATGTTAATATTTTCCAACCAGAATAAAGTGTCAAGATAACTAAGATACAAAATAAGAATCTCTTTTAAGAAAAAAGAAATTTCATTTAACCTTCGGAACAATATCGAGTTGTCTTCAAAATATTGCTTGATGCCAAACCCACTCAATTCCAACTAGTTGAATCCTTTTAATTATGACTTTGCCATGTAGACAGATACAGATCATCATGACAAGAAATCGTAGAGCCAAAACTGAAATATCGAATTAGAATCTGAAATCGACCAAAAAATGAAATAGTAGAATAGATAAGCTTCACGAGGGATCTCTCCACAGCGATATCTAGAGCCCAGTATTTGTTTTTCATCGACTCTATGATTAGGAAAAAAAATATACTCATCCCCTTTTTTTTAAAATTCCCTTTCTTGCTCATTCGAATTTTGAATGCAGGATGGGAGATTGTGTACGGAATTTTTCCACGGCGATTTCTGCACTTCGATTTATGACTGACGAAAAAAAATTTTGATGTTTATTACTATTTAATTTATGCCCGTTGACTTTATCGGTTTAAAACTCAGCCAGTCTCGGGGGGGGAGAAAAATAGGGAATAGGTCATGGTAGACGCGTTTTCATGATGAGATTACAAACAATCCGATTCAATTTTCTATCATATCACGAATAAGAAAAAAAAAGGGTTGACTGCTGATCGATTTTACAGCCTCGGACATCAATTTTATCTTTCTCCTGTTCAAGAACTTCAATGTAAACCTAATTTTGTTCTACTTCCATGCATCCAGCCAATAAGAAGTCCACTCTTTCCATATTTTCAAACCCCCAAAATTACCACAGCAAAAACTACACAATTGACGTGATCTACTTGGTGATATTGGGTTGGTGAACAAAGAATTTTTCTTTGAAGAATGGTACCTAGAGTTTTCCCCAAAAGATAAAAAATCTTTTGCGAACTGGGGCGGAGGGGGAGTTATAATCATCAATGGATCGAACCCAAATAGGACACACTATGCACAGAATTTTTCTACATACTGATAACTGATTGAACACCCAAATAGAATAGGATTTCATTGTGTGAAAGGGGAAACCCGGTCAGT
The DNA here is from genome assembly GCA_003611235.1 of Golovinomyces cichoracearum. Lineage (NCBI taxonomy): Eukaryota > Fungi > Ascomycota > Leotiomycetes > Helotiales > Erysiphaceae > Golovinomyces > Golovinomyces cichoracearum. The sequence continues at coordinate 6,248 of MCBS01024235.1, forward strand.
TTTAAATCGATTGATTAGACAACTAGACTGAGAAAATATCCTTCAACGCATAAATTGACTGTCACTTACACGTATCTTTTTGACTCATATATATGTCGTTTTTTATATTACATTTAATTTTTTCACTAGCTATTTACCTTCAGATCAATCGGTCCTTTTGTATGATACATTACTGTCGATTAAATTGAAGGAAAATTCGATAATTACCGGCAAAATTGGGGGTGAGGATGAAGTCGGAGTTTGTACCTGTTTTATGGTATCACCTACGAACGTGAAGTTCATCTTCAGAGCTAAAGGAAACGCGCAAACATCACTTGGTCACAAGCGGGAGAAATTATCCGATGAATTTCCGAAACACACCCTGCTTCTGATGCGGTGGTGACTGATCAGACCAAGTTGGCCCCGTGAAGCTAAAATGAATTCATACACTTTTACAAATATTGTGACATGACACCGTCTCCCGAGGAGAGAGCACTGTTTCCTGGGTGCTAGCAGTGTCGGTAGACGGAGGATATTTCCGGCTGTGAGATATTCGAGACGTACAGACGAGCATCCGCACCTCATGTGGCTCTGATGTCTAGGTCTCGCCTGGTCAGAGTTGCAGGTTTTTTTTTTGATACTTTTTCCCGCTTACGTAGTTTCCATAGCCGCCTATTTTTTATGTTTTTTAAAGGGGGCGGTAGGTTCCTGGTAGAAAAGGTGGTGGAATTCTACAGGTGAAACTGAACCGAATGGTTGTTCGTTAAGACTCACGGTATCAGTGACCTTAGGTTTATCATGTAACGGAAATCGAAGCTCTGTACAAGGTGTGGCCTGAGTCAGAGAGGAGCCTAATGTGCGAGATAGTCTTTGACTCAAGTTGCTCAATTAGCAAATAATACATTGCAATACTGGCAATATCGGCAAGAATCGATGCTTATTCTCATCGTGTTTTTTTTAGCATTTTACAGTCGTCTCTCTCTAATTCAATACTCCATAACTCCAAAGAAATTTGGGAAATATTAATTTATAGAGGATATGAAACTTCATAATATATTTTCCTCTTGAGTAATTTTAACAGCTTAAAGTATTTATCTAGTGTAGTTTGCTGAAGTTTTTCTGAAGAAGCGTAAATCTGTTTGTATAGAATGAAGTGGTTTATATGCCACATAATGTTGAGGAATTTTCAAATCTACAAGTTTGACAGCTATTTTTAGGCTTTAAAAAATTCTCTTTCTCGCTGAAGAGGACGACAAAGAGGATCCAAAATGATCTTCAATCTCTTCTGCTGGAAGAGCCATCTCAAGCATTTCCTCATCTGATAAAACTATTGAACAGCCTTTTTCCTCGTCTGGATTCAAAAGGGCTCGAATTGACATTGGGTTGCGGACAGGATGTTGGGTAATTGTAGCAATGATTTAATCTTCAATCTCTTGCTCAATTAATTTATCAAATACCAGAGTAAAGGTAGGGTACTGGGATTATTATCAAACAGTCCTGTGTGTCTGAAATAATTCCTTATTATCTTTTGACTAATGTTGTTCCAAGCTATTTTAGCTCAACGTATTACTTGCAATTGGTCATCATTGTAAATATCAATGTTATCCTTTTCATAAATACTTAGGGCTTGGTGGTATTGGAGGTTACGATATCGTCTTTTGAGAGCAGCAAATATTATTGCATCCACTGGCTAGATTTTTGAGGTTTTATTTGGTGGGAGCATTAATATTTCAATTATAGTGAGTTCCAAGTCTTTAACTCCAAGGGAAGGAGTAATTTAAAGAAGATTTTGCAATTTCTTGTTACAATTTGCTGGTCCATTTTTTGCAACTATTCCCGGGAAAGAGATCCAGTCATACATGCCTTGTTAATTTTTTCGACAAACTAAAACCAACTTGATCGCTTGTCTTCTTTAAAAATACACGCAGCCTCCATGCTTTTCTTATAAAATAGGGCTCAAGTTTATCTGTTCCGTCAGAATTGGCAGTAAAGGCTATTATTAGACGAGTTTTATTTCTTTTTTACCACTTGTTTGATAAGCTGCAGATATGTGATCATGTGCCATGCGATAAAATGGCCCAGTTTCATCCATGCTGTGAATATCTTTTAGCTCGAATTGATGAATTTTGTTACTGATTTCCAGTAATTTTTCCTCCTCAAGTGTTGTGTACATAGAACCACTCTCTCGAGGAAGTTTAAATTATTTCAAGCTAAGGCGTTACTGAAAATTTGCAGCCATCTATTAGAAAATACTGAGATACTCTCTTCTAAGTTCAGCCTACTAGCTAAGACATAAGCTCTCTCTTTGATTAATTCTCCATTTATCACTATGTAGCGACTTTGAAATTGAGTACTCCAGTTGTAAAGAGTAATCTCAAGCTGAGGGGACTGGACTTTGCGGTTGTGCTTCTAGAAGGGTAGAAGGTTTCTCGTAATCATCTGTCTAAGACTTTTTGGGGATGGTGCTGATAGTGGCTTGAGAGGAAGATTCAGGAAGACTGAAGCTATTTTGAGCCCATTTGGCAAGCTGGCTTTGAACTTTTTTGTGGGTAAATTTTACAGTATTCATATACTTGAAAATTCTGCTCATTTTTGAGCGAAAGGAGTTTGGAAGATATGACCAGAAGCGCTGAGGAGATTAAAATGAAAGTTTTTGCAAGTTTATTCGGTTGGTGTATAGGTGTATCATTGCTTTTGTGTTGTTTATACGTGTTTATTTATCGTCTACGCATATACATGATCATGAACCCCGGATGAGGGTTTAACAGTTTCAAGGTTGCTGTATTCCATAGGTCAATAGCCTCTATAACTTAATAGCTTCCAAGTTTACCATGTTCATTGACTGAGAGAGTTACGACTGTATTGTTTGTTGATCATGGATGCTAGTCGACTAGGTTAACCTGGTAAGCTCCATGCTACGTTAGTTCGCTTCGACCCTCGTCTAAGCGGAAAATATCGGTTAACCCGTAACACATTGATACCACTTCCTAGGACAAATAATCATTTTTCTCAGAATCTACTTAGAGAACCAGCCCAGATGACTTACCGCGAAGTCATCGGACCGGAGTCGGTTGCATAATGAGATCAAGGCAGAGGGAAGAGAGTTGACGTGATTCTCATCTAGGGACTGACTTTTGAGAATGTAGGCGTGGCCAGACATATAGGCTTGATTACGAAGCTAGTCCAAGCTAAACACAGGCAGGTGTCAAAGTGTGATAATAAGTAAAGCGCAATAGAAAGCAGATTATACTTGGTTAGATATCAAAATTCCTATCTGATTTATGTTCTGTTGTGTGCAATGATATTAGATATGACAAACGGTGGGTAATCAATTGATCTAATTACAGATCGCCTTTTTCTAGCTCTGCCACATAATTATAAATTACGTACTATTCCTCCAAGGTAGTGTCCGTCCAGTGGAGAAAACTATCGCTTCAGGGGCCTATCCCTACTAGCTTTGAGAATAACTGGAGGTCAAAGTGTTTGCCCGAACTACACGGCTTTCCAATTGANNATCAGACAACATCGCCAATACCATTAATCTGAGCACCCAATAAATTCCTATCACTATCCTGCTATTCTAAAAAATTTAAAGGTGAGTTATTCATTCTTTATTTTAACGAGTCTACTGGCTGATGAACTCACTCGAAAAGAATAATTAAAAACAACCCCTTGCTTCGTCCCCTGTGCCCAATCGCCTAAATAGAGACCAATGTCTTCAAGTGATGATGAATTTATTATCGTGCCGGGCTTACTCCCTATCCAATAGACATGACACGTATGGAGGACATCTAGAATACAAGTTCCTCCATTCTCCAGCA
>MCBS01024237.1:0-10055 GCA_003611235.1 Golovinomyces cichoracearum
TGTAATTGATCGCCTGGGTCAGTTGACGCCGAGGACGACGGTAGGTTTGATGCAGCCATGCTGCTTTAGTAAGTAGTTCAGTTGGGTTTGTTTGTAAGTAATAGAGTGAGGAATGGTTTGATTATATATAAGATGTTTATCCGCAGTTCACCGTACTGGTGATATTGTTGCTCGACCCATTTTACTAACTGGGGTGCGATCTGGTCTTTGGTGCACGTGGAAATGGCCCATCTCATACGTGATTTTGCGTCGGTAATGATAACAGCGTACTGTTGCCTATTACATGCTGTGGTTAGTTTCCCAACGGTATCAACGAAAACCTCATCAAGGGGTTCGAATGGTGTTGGTCTTGGCTCACGTGAGATATAGCGCTGAGCTTTGCTAAGGTGGCAGGTTTCGCAGGTTGTTAACTCACCAGTGTCTAAACCTTCCATATATTTTGAGAATTGCGCTGTCTTTTTCAGAAATTTCTGCCCTGTGTGACCCAATCGCTGATGCCATCGCTGAGCGCTGGTTGACTTTGGGACTCTAGCGATACCTGGTGCTGCAACATGGGATGTATTTAAGGGGTTAGTGAGCGGATGGATGTAGTAGAAATAATTTTTGCGGATGATTCTTGCGATAGAGGTATCTTCTTCGACTCCTTTTCTGATTAGTTTCTGCATATTTTTATCAGGTGTAATTCCTGCAAATCTCTGTTCTCTTCCAGCTGAGATTATTATGCATGATGATTTAGATGAGTAGAGGGTTTCACGTATATCAGATGTTATGCTACCTATCGACACATGTGCTGTGCCTTTGTTTCGTCACTAAAGTGCTGCCAACTGCTTGATCAAACTTGATGGAATTATTCCTGGTAGATATATCACTGAACATGGTTTCAAATGGAACAAAATGGTGTGATGCACCAGTATCATAGATTGCAATGATTGTATTGAGAGCAGTTGCAGTGGCGGCTATGGCTACATCATCCATACCAGCTTCAAAGCCACTGTCGGTGTGTATGCCGTTCACAGTATGGACCCTCCCGCTCTTATCTCCATCTCTGCCCAATGCTCTCTTCGCTAACAATCTCTCACCTACTGGGCCAGCAGCTAACTCTGGATGCTTTTTGAAACATTGACTGTTTTTATGGCGATTCTTGTACCGCTTACATTCATCTTTAGGCCCTTCTCTACCATAGGTAGCATGTATTGCCATGGCTTGATTAGTGTCATTTGATGTATTACCGTGAATGGGTTGGGGAGCCCTATGCCCATTTGTCACTCGGAAAGTTGACATAATTGAATTTATCGAAGTATACGAATTTTCATCCGTACATGCTCTCAAATCTCTCCAAGTACTTAAGCATGGTACATGTTTAGTACCCAACACAAAGATTGCGGCAGCCTGTCACTTTGTCACGTGATACTATGAGCCTGTTGAGGCATGCAGAGTATCCGCAGCTTCATTGAGACTCTGCAGATTAGCCTGAAAACTATCAATGTGGTCGTCAGCGTTTGACACAAACCTTGTTCCGAGGAAGGTCTCCAATGCGAGCGCATATGGCGCCGTCACAGTTTCCTTTCGAGTGTTTGCAATTCCGTCAAATAATTCACGGGCCGTCATGTGATCGTGCGTGCGTGGGCTACTTTCCAGACGGTCAATAATTATTTTCTTGGCGGAGATCTCACCAAGTGTCCAGACTTCCAGGTCGCACAAATGAGCTTGCAGAAGTGCATCAAAGTCTGGATCAGTGTGCACCATCCCCTCTGTAGGGTCGGCAGGTTTGTTAATTGGTCGGATCCTAGGGTAGCTATGGAACACATGTCCTATGAAATTGTTCTTTGCAAGCTTGGCCTGGAGTCTGCTCTTCCATTTTGTCAGAGATAAACCTGCTGACAAAATAATCATGGAGGATTCGCTTGAGTGTGATGCTGAAATGTTAATGAATGATTCCTAAACTTATCGTTAGCATATATCTTTTCATGCGTAGTACTGCGCCGGGCTCATAACCTNNGTTTATGGGAATATATGTGTGAAAAAATGATAGTTGAGAATGTGTGTATAGATGATGAGAATAATATCTTACAAAGTGGCGAATTTAAGCTGACTTATACTTCCAAAATCATCCATGTGCCAACAGAGCAAACAATGCAAACACCAAGACTCGTGAGACCCACACCTCGCCTAGCCCGTCCCAAAACTTCATCCTAGTCTCGGTGGTATCACCTCATCTGTTGCTTATGCAGCCTTGCCAGGTCCCCCATGTTCGCTAGGCACAACATATTGACATAAACTTGAGCTTAGTCAGAGGAAAGTTCCGGACTTTGGGTGTGTCCTTCATAAACGGGGGGTGGCGTTAGTCCGTGTGACTGACGCGTCGTTCTGGGGTGCCGGAGTGGTGGTTTTATTAGCTGCTGCTAATGCTCTTGCTCTATCTGTAGCCGCTCTGGCTCTGTTTACAGCGTCAAATTCTCTTTGTCCTGCGTTTCTTATCATCTGCAGTTGTTGTTTTGTTGGGGTACCGGCACGAGATGGTCGGGCGAGGTGGTTCCGGATATCCGATCCATGAGGACTACCGCAATTCTGACACTTAGTTGGTGCTTTGCACTCTTTCTCCATGTGCATATTTGATTCACATCTACCGAATGCTGGGGTAGTTTAATATTCGAAGGAAGCAACCCATGTGCGATATAGAGCTCCAACCTTGCTCCTCCCATGATATCGAACGGACTTAGCTATCACTTCTGACATGCGATCTATCTCTGAGTTTATGTATTCATCTGAGATTTCAATACGTCCTTCTAGGGACACAATATGTACCGGAATATTAGGTAGCATTTAACTAACCCAGTTGCGGTGTGCTTCAAGATTGATTTCCTCAGGGAGGCAGCTTTTAGAAGATATTATGAGCTGAAATGCTGTTTCATCTTTCATAATAATAATGTAGCCTAATGCTACAGGTGGAAAACGCTCAATTGATGTTGGAGAGCATCCAATTTTTCGAACCACTGCTTCTCGAATCCCAGCTGGAGTTAAATTCCGCCATTCATGGTTTCGTGGAATCTTGAGATACAAGCGGTCTTTAATTATTGCCTTCTGTGGCTGCTTGGCCTTGAATACTCTTTTATTGACCGTATTGAGTCTCTGCGTCATAACACCAGGTGCCTCAACGACTTTTTGATTAGCCTTATCGCTGGTATACCCTTTCTTGGCTACTGTTGCCCAGGTTCCTGTGTTAGATTTATTTTGGTCAACTCGCAAGATATTGGTTGATGGCTTTTGGGCATGGTTTGTCATAATAACACTAGATTGCAGCAATGATAGCGCAACTGGAAGTACAGGTTGCACTGTTCCAGGACCAACATGCATAAATTGAGTAATAGAGGCCCGTAGATAGACCTCGAGAGATTCTACATATTTTTTCTTCTGCCCCGAAAGCTTCGAAGAAAGGGAATCTTCTGCAGCGGTAACTACTGAAGAGCAAATTTCAATATTTTTGGCAATATTTGCTGCACGAAAATTTTCAGCTTCTATTAGAGCCGCAAATTCTTGTGGGATCGTTGGTTGGTCAATTAATTCCACCACTTCCGTAGAGCCTGTCGCTCGTTCTTTTGTTTTTGGAATAACTGTCGCTATAACGGCACTTGGTTTTACCCGTCTTGGCGGGGCTGTTGTCTCTGTGACTTGTAGTGGTTTGGCCTAGCATGAGTCCGATAATCCTTGCCTAGTAATATTGTCGATTTCTGCAGCGATCATCTCTATTTCGTTGATTCCTTCAACTTTATTGACGATTTCTGTTTCAGCAGCGTGTATGTCCATCTTTTTGATACCTATACCTTTTTCTATCAGGCGCAAGCGCACCCTGACCTTGGCATATTCTACCAGTGAGTGCTGGCGTTTTGCAGTAAGCGCTGTCGGCTTCTTGCCCTGCCACGCACGGACCATAGAAAATGAGTAGTGAAGAAAGAAGAATTGTTGTATTTAGTGTTAGGGGGGGATTTTAGTGGCCCTTTTTGTGAGAGTGTGTTGAGCTGAGTATTGATTTTATTTGATTTCATTTTACTTCCGGCGGTGAGACTATCTTCCAATAGCTACCTAAGAGCCCCCCGAGGGATATAGGACGCACCGCGTTCTATAGTGGATTCTAATTTCTAATAGAAAATAAAGTGAATACCGATATACATTTTTTAGAATAGCCATCTCATGGCACGTGCACATCTAGTCAGATCTGTTTGAAGTATTTACCATAACTTGACCAAATGCTGTCGCACCTTCGGCTAATCCTAGAAGCCAATCTATATTGCGCCATGGCCTTCGTTTTCCAATTTACCTGAGTATTGAAAATAGAAGTAGCAGACAGTTTTTAGACTATTTCAATTACTTACCACGTGTAGATAATTGGAACTTGGGCCGAGGACGAGTCTTTTAACGTGTTAAAGTTGGAAATCATGTGATCTATTCTGTTTATATCCTTGTACAAAAGAAAATACATCCCAAGGAAATATCGGCTTTCCTAATTGTGTGTGTTGGGTCAAAGCGAACCTAAGGAAACTCCTGGCATGAGCAATAGCTTATAGAATCTTCACATGTCATAGATAGGACTAAGACCATGTATATAGTCTAGCTAAAAACCAGTTTTAGAAGAATAACTTTTTATCTGTCTCAATCAACTTGCTCAGGACAAGTTAAACTTCTTTCTGAAAAAAACAAAAGATTATTACTGACATAACGTGAGTGTTCTGGAGGTGTTAATTTCCCCCACTTTGTTACAGAGTGCTAACTTTATACTAACAATAATTTAGCTAAAGAGAATGAGTAATTTCGCTATTAAGAATTAGCGTACTGGTGTTCATAATGCACTAACGCCCAAATTCAATGCGTGTAGAAAGGGCAAAAAAAACCTTACAATATTCTCCTAGCTATCTCAATTAGTAGCACTAATTTCAACACTGAGGTGGTCGCGTAACTCATGCACCTAGAAGATCTCCTTAGATAATATATCGGCTCATGTGATTAAAGATAAATCTATTGATGGCTTGAAATCTGCCTGTGAAGAGGAAAGAAAGGTCTTGAAATTTGCTAATGTGGACTTTCTTTTGTTCGTCGCTCAGGTTAAAGGCGCAAAGAAGAATTTGGCTATGGGATCTCTTATTACCTGTCACGTTTTGAGGTACTCCTAAGGGTAGGAGGATGTAAGGCTTATCTTAATACTATGAGCTATTAACAGACATAATATGAAATTTTAAAATAATAGAGAAACTTTTATTCTCTAGTAAAAGTTAGGGATTTGAATGACTAGGAGATATTCAGTGTATAGCTAATTGTGCAGATAGAAAGATATTCTTGATCGATGCTCTAAATTACAGGTAAAAGTGCCTCATTATATACATGATTGTGTAACCTTGTAGACCTGCCCGTTGGTTATCTATTTGTTTAATTGTTTTCTTGTTTATATTGATCGTATAGTAAACAACAAAATCACTTTCTCCTTTCTTTCTTACTGATTACCATGACTCACATTAAGGATGCGCATAATTATGTATAAGTAACCTAGTCGCTTAGCCTGGTCTATGAATCCCTGGCTTCCCTCTACAGGCTAGGTTCATACTAGTTTGTCGGATATTGTTCTATCCAATCACAACAGCTTATAGGTAACGGTAAAATTTGGAAAAGAAATGAGATAGTATGAGCTAATGAGGCTAATTGAGGATAGAGAATCGAGTAAAATTGTGGTCAATAGAAATTTATGGTTTGATAGAACTATTAGGATCAGAAATGACGGAAGAAAAAGCGTGGAGAGGAAATACCTCTACCGGACATTAGACTATATACACAATATGAAGGCTCTCTCATGACTGACTGCTACAATAATATAAATGACAGGAATAGCCATAATAAAAAAATAGGTATGGCTGTTTTGTAAATGTGAGAGCGGCATATGCAATATGTGTGTATATAGCGGTGGTACATGTAAGACAAAAATAGATATAATATAAATAGATTATATGATTAAAGATAGAACAATTACTAGCAATTAGTCATCCACTTATGACTAATCATGAAATTGAGGTTTTTTACATGATCTGTTACGACACAGCATCGTTGAGAGGCTCCTCGTGCATGTTCTTTAAATATGAGCTTTATATAATATACAATTCCTAGCCACCGTGTGAATTCATTAGGGCGAATGATAGTACCTTCCATGTGGAGAGGGGGTTCCATATACATCCTCTTGTTGTAAAAGTACGGGAGCTCGGTATTCGTGTTCTCAAAGTGAAAAAAATTGTCATAGCACCACTGCAATTTTCCGTTTAGGCTATTTTGTAGCTTCTTTCCACATTCTTCTAGATATCAGGCTGTTTCGAGAGTTAATATGTCATCTGCGTAGCCAAAACGACTCTTTGAAAGGTGCATTACTGGTGCCATGTAAAGTAGAAAAAGGATTGGGGAGGTTGAGAACCTTGTGGGAGCCCGCATCCGATCTGAAATGACTCCAAAATTGTTCCATCTAGTCATATTTTTGCCGTACGATTAATTAAGAGCGAGTCGACCCACTTGATTAGGATTTTTGGCCATCCTTGTGTCTTTAATCTATACAGAAGTATGTTTCGTAGTCTGCTATCAAAAGTACCTTTCACATCGACAATCACAATACCAGAAACTCTTGGCAAGGTAAATGAGTCTCTAACATCACATAATAAAGCAGTCATCAAATCTATTGCAGATCGCTTACACTCTGCACTGCTCCTTGGTGAGAATTTTTTAAAACCTGGTATGAAACTCGTCTGGCGATGAGACGCTCAAGCCCTTAAAATAAGCAGCTAAGAAGGGAAATAGGTCAATATAATTTCGCGAGTGTGCGGTCTCATTTCCCAAGCTTCGGTAAGATAACGAATTCTGCCCGTTTAAAAATTCGGGAATGAACACCCAGCAGAACGAATTTATTGAAAACTTTTGTAATAAGCTGCCCTAAGGATGGCCACAAAATTCTAAGTACAGGGGCTATGATTTCATCTTCTCCAGAAGAAGTTGAGGTAATTTGACAAGTGGCCCGAAAAACCCCGGCTCGGTAAACAAATGCCATTGGGTTTTTCTAGCTGCTACGGTAGGTGTATCAGGAGATATGTCTGTCACTTCTGTGTGTCTGGAAAGAAGCAGTTAATGTAGGAGTGCCGCCTTTTCTTTCGGATTACAGAACTCGGTGACTCCGTTAGAATCTTTCAGGAGAGGAGTGTAATATTTTGAAGCAATGTTCCACTATTTAATTACCTTATACATACCAGGAAAATTCTGTAGATTTTCAACCCATCACTTACAGTAATCTCTTTTTGCACGTCTAACAATATTTTGGAGCTCACGCTTCTCTTGTTCAAAGTAGCCTGTACGTCTCGCTTGGTGGTATCTGAGTGCAGTTTCTTTACACTCTTCGTTCCACCATTCGGTTCCTGGTTGTTTTTCTTTGGTCCGAGGACAAGAAGTTACTAGAGCGTTACTTATAATATTGCCGATATTTTCTGCCTCAATCTCAGCCTCTTCTTCGATCTGAATATCAACAGACTCTTGTTCATGGTCTAAAAGTGAAAGAAATGGATCCTTGTCGAGTGACTTATACCGAAGACGTCCTTTGCTATCTTGATTTTCCTTACCGTTTCGAGGTATTGTTGTGACTGGAGTCTCGTGGTCTGATGTGGTGGTAAGGTCTATCGGAATTGCACATTTCGCACCAACATAAGAGCAGAAAGCGAGGGCTAGGGTTCCACCCCCATTATTAGTAGATTTCTCTATAGGGTTGAGGAAATAGAGGTCTTTTCTCCCCGCCTAATCGATCAAGGCTGTTGCTTCTTGGGAATTGGATGTAGTATGTGAGTCCTATAGTGGATACCTCAGGTTAAAGTCACCAGCCACAAACTTAGGGGATCCAAGAGCTTCAAGTAGCATATTTAAGTCGTCGCCAGCAACTGCACTATTTACTGGGGCATCATATACATTCCATATATCAAATCTTTTATCACGGTCACTAGATGTAAATATTCGTATAAATTCTGAGGTTATATCTACATCAGTCTAATATGGTTGAAGCCCCTGACTTTTCCGAAAGTAAGTGAGTGCTTTAGGGCTAGTACTCCATTATGAGAGAGGTGAAATAATTATGAAATTTGGGTTCTTAATCGAGCGTTTTGAAGAGAGGTTTCTTAGGGTCCATGATTCTTGAATTAAGAGAACATTAAAGTTGTTTTCATGTAAAAGTTGTAGTGTTAAGCTGTGCGCATTTGCTCCTCTTCAAAAATTTGCTTACATATCCCATAAACATTTTTTTCTTTTTTAATTGTATCGTCTCACAATAATTAGTAATTTTTAGAATTCGAGTCGGCCAATCATTCAGTGAGTGAGAGCTCTAGTTTGTGATGGGCTTTCAGAAACTCACTATGACCTGCTTTGCGGATCTGTCTAAATTGGGGGCTGGACATGCGAAATATAACTTCATTTTTGCGTTAGGGCCTTGCTAGGCAGAAGAAATTCTGAGACTTATGTGGACCTCAACATTTGAGGTATTATCTATGTTGGCTGCATGCCCATTGATATTTTCTGCGCCACAAAATTTACACATGAAACTTCAAGCTTATGTTAGAATCGAATGGAACCCATAACTTTTTCCACATGTAGGGATTTATTTACGACCCCTAATTCGCTCAACACAAACCGCTATTCCGAAAAGTTGAGGTCACCAGGGGAATTTTTTGGCTTTCTGGTCTGGAATTTGGATCCTGATATATCCAGTACCATCCGTAGAGATTTTTGACCGGTTTATCCAAGCCACCTGTCTGATAGAAACATCATCTGTAATCGATTTAAGACCCGATTTTTGTAGTATTAAGCCATCTAAAGGGTCTTTTGTTCCCTCCAGAGAAGTATCACTTTGGGGGAATGGTCCGACTATAAATATCGTCCAAGATTCTTGTCTTTCCACAGTTGCGTTTCCAAAACATCGCGTAATATCATCCTCATAATGTAATATAGCCGCTGCTTTGGCCGAATTTGGTGCTAGTATCACTATACCTGAGGGTGCTTGCCAAACTTCCGACACAAGAGAGGGATCGGGAATAAGTTTCTGTATTTTTTACCTCACTAAAAATATCTATTTTACGAGCTTCACGATTTTTCCCAAGGAAAATCATCATTATTCTATCTTCATGACCCTGTCTTTGCAGAGGTGTAGGCCTTGCGGGAGGTACCTGAACGGGATTTTATTTCTTCTTGTTATTAGCGTCAGCAATCCTTGACACCCAAGAGTTAAATTTATCTGAAGTGGTCTGTTGATTATAAGGTAAATTGCCAGCTGTTAAAAATATTTCTTAACCACTAACAGCAAGAGAGATCTCATCTGAGATCAATGCTAGAAAACTTGACCCAGTCCCAAAGCATTCCAATCTCATCTGCTCTAAGTATGGTCTTACGAGTTTCAATAAGCCTTTAGGCTTTATCACTAATTTTGAATTTCGTGGAGGTATCTCGTCCTTTCCAGTATTATCAAGTGGGCTTATAGTATCAGCAAACCTCTTAAGTGGATTCATAGATACAAGAGAAAGAAAATTGTCAGTTTTAGATCGGGATTCGGATTCCTCATCCATCTCCATGATTGGAGCTAGAGTCTATTCGGATGGGGACCTGTTGGAGTAATGATTAAGGGTACACTACTCATGGTATGAATCATGAAACGTTTTGGTTATGTTTTGTCTCAGGACACGTAAGATTCCATCATTTATGGAGCTATCTCAAAATTGGACTAGCAGTTTACCTAATGATGACCACTGTGTACATAAATAGTTGCTTAATTCCTACATCTAGAAATCAGAGGTCTTTGTGTTTGTAATTATTAATGGATCGAACCCGTAGGATATGCCATACATAGAATTTCAGACATTTTGACAATTTATTGAACACTTATACGTGAAAGCGCTTTCCCTCATCAGGAAAGCATTCGCTGATACCACTTCCTAGGTGTGGACGTTTACACATCCACTCTCTACCGTGTGTATCCGGCTAAGGGAAAATTGAGAAAAACCTTAGTC
>MCBS01024242.1:0-10075 GCA_003611235.1 Golovinomyces cichoracearum
CAAGTATTGAGACGAAAAAGACACTGAAAGTTTAAATGACGTTCGAAGTCTTGAAAGAATTGTGATCAGAAATTATATCTATTTAAATTTGGTTTTTAGTTGTTAACGGTTAGACTGAATAAAATAAATGCATAAAATTTATGTTACCGATCACTATACTTAATAGGCTTAGTGTATTGGAGAATCCCACTGCAAACTTCCCAGGATACGTTAAAAATCATCACACAAATTTTGATTAAAGTTAACATAAAAACGGAGGCTAATTTCAAATAGGATAACTCTTTTACCTATTATAGTTTAGCGGGTCCGTTTTAACTCCTGTTACCCCCAATGCAAACTTCATATCGTGGCAGTAGGGTACTCAGAAGATGGTATAACCTGTTTGGGTTCCATCATCTAGAAATATAGCTAAGGCAAGACCACATCAGGCAGTAGACAAATATTGCCTATGCCGGCAGAATTTTTCTGTCTAGCTTCAGATTTCGATGACTCGATGCCTTTGAATGTTCATTCATGCTCAAGGAAACGAGAATCATGTTTTTTATACTTCGCGTTGAATCTCTGCCCACAAGATAAGATCATCTAAGTTTGGAAACTTTTTTCGAAAAATGAAATAGCTAAGAAAAGTACAGTTTGTGAGTTATAAATCGCCACAACGATTATTTTAAAAGCCCATGTGATATCTATCGTGACCAGCTCTTAGTACCGTTTGATTAATGTTAAGTTAAAGATCTTTTTTCCTTCGAACCGGCCATATCTGAATCATCAACAACTTAAATCTTTTTAACTTGACTCAAGCAGTTATATTCACAAGAGCGTTCTAGATTATGTGGATTTCCCTCTTGCTCAACCACTGCAACGATACATGGGCTGAAATAGAAATTTCACGGCAAACGACAAAGCTTGAATATGAAGTGAGAGGTAAGGAAAATGAGTCCCTCTAAGTCATACTCGCATCTACTTTAACCGATTGGAAGTCTTGTTTGAGAAGCAGGCTTCGCACCTTAGATAAGAAATTTCTCAGCTATATTCGTAGCTGATCATAGTCACTATTTGGCTTGGGGGAGAAGGTAGCATAACTAGCCCGTTCTAATGTCGATTCATACAAAGATCAAAGAGAATAATTATTCTGCAGAAAATTTTCGTAAGGGTGTACAATAAAAGATTCTACTACTTGACACAAGACATCAAGTCTGTAGTGAGATAGGTCCTATATGTCCTGTACGGTAGATTGAGCTAACTATAAAAATCAAAATCAAAAAAATGCACAAACTTAATGAGCAAAACCCTCGGTAAAGAAAATATCATTCTAATTGAGGTTCCTTAATTCAGTGGCCAAACCATGTATTATTAGAGTGACAGAGTCTTGCCTGTAGGATTTTATCATCAAAGGCCAAGACATTATTGAGAATATCGTTCGATTATTACATTTAATAAATACTCAAGACTGAAATGAGCACAATCCAGAAACTATTAGAGCGATGAAGTTTTCTTCCAGTTAAGATTGATCTAGTTGCAGAGTTATTATCTTGTGATAGGCTTCAAGTTCTCTTGCGGAGGTAACGATGAAGTCATGTTGACTATCCCAGACTGGAGACTGTATCCTCGGATAGAAATTTTGGTGTGGTCTGGCGGTCCAAACCTCAACTCTTGGTGAGATTTCGTTCAAAACTTAAAAATTGAAACTTCATTCTTAAATTCCGTATTAGGCATGCCCAAACTATCTCAATAACAAAAGATTTTCGAGGGCCCCACATCAGCCACTTCCGCTACAGCCAGGCCAACGAATCAAAAAATTGACATCCCTGTCAAAGACATATTCCTTATGTCTTGCCCGACTACCAGCGCCACCTAACTTGCAGGTTGCCTCAAAGCAGGATGTGGATGATGACTGCAGCAATGCGTTGAGTGCGACATCGATCAGCATTTATTCTCTCTACGAACAGATCGCCTGAATCGGTTACCTTGCTTTTATATATTACGGACAACAATGACCTCACAGTCACCCTCTTTAGATAAAGTTCTCGTTATGGCATCCACAACCCGACTAATGAACCCGACAACAAATGCCGAAATCAGTTCCGTAAACGGAAATACTACTACACCTTTGATTATGGCTACAAAACTGAGCGCTTTGGATGAATTTATAATCGCCCAACAGAATGATAGCGCCGGGCAGCTAGCAAACCCATCTGCAGAACAACTCGAGACAGGAAATTGCACGGATGGCACCCGCATAAAGAGCGAGATGGTTAATATTCCAGAACATGATAATAACTCGATGGAACCAAATATCCTACAGCTAGGACCTTTGACCAAATATGTTTCAACTAGCGACTACATGACCAACCCCAATCTAGACTTCCAAACTCGCTATAATAGTCCTTTAAACTCTTTAGAGATTTTCAACCCAGTTGAATTTGCTCCAAGTTGCTTACCGGGCGCGATGAATTTGCCTGTTGCTGCGAATGACTCTCTAGTACAGAATTCTAATCTCAGAACCCCTCTCTCACAACAAGAGCCTGCTCGTGTCTCAGCGTATGCCAAACTTATATTCGAGGATGGCTACTTCTACATGAACACGTATTCTGTAGTTTTAGGTCGAGATTTAAAAGCATGGCATGCAGCTATGCGAAAAGAGAAGCGCAGGCAAAAACAATTACAAAATAGTGGAGGCCATACTAGAGAACCCGAGACACCCGTGTGTATAAAGCGTGAAGGAAGCCGTTACTCAAGATCTATAGTTAGTGAAAGCGGGGGCATGCTCAGGGCAGAAAATGATTCTGATGTAGAAGAGCGCATGCGCTGGCGCAGGCTACGAAATTTAAATAAAGTCAGCAAGAAAACTAAATCTACTGGCTCATCCTCTCCTGGCTCGAGAAAAAACTATACTATGCAGTCATGTAAGACTAAAGTGTATGAGGCTCAAAACCTTCAATCAACAATATCGCGAGTTGATGGGCCTATACCTGTCGATCTGGCAACGTTTCGGCCATCTCCACATGATTGTCCGTTGGTAGCTATACACCCTCCCGCTACAGCTCCTATCAGTGCATACAAAAGCATCTCAAGGGAACACGTAAAGATTGCATTCAATTGCAAGAAAAGTTATTTTGAAGCCCATGTAATCGGTCGTAATGGCTGCTTTGTTCAGGACCAGTGGTACCAAACAAGTGATATTGTCCCTCTCAATAGTGGAGATTTTCTTCAAGTAGGCGGAATCACCGTACAATTTATGTTACCTAACCAACTGGACCCAACATCTGTTGAATACTTAGATTACTTAGACGAAGATCCCAATTCAGAAGAATGTACTCCAATTGATACGAATGAACGGAAAAAAGGCGATTTTATCGAGACAAGCGATGATGAATCTGCTTCTAGTGGCGATGATATCAAAGCATTGGACAGTAATATGGATAAATTAAGACGGGATAAGGAGAATGAGGTTGAAATAAGCAGAACTCTAGCAAATAAAAAACGAAAGAAAAAGAGACTGGAAGGTCATCAAAAATATCTAGCAGATGAAATACAGAATGAAGCTATTACCCGTAATGATAGTTCAAATATATCACTTAACTTTGTGATTGATAAAAAGCGTGGCCCAGGTCGGCCGCCTAAGAATGGAATACTCTCAAAGCGTGAACAAAAATTACTCAAAAAAGAGGAGCAGGCTCTATTTGAGGCTATGGTCAAAGAAGGGGTTGAAGCCACCAAAGAACAAGATATTGAGAAGGATAAAATAAAAGGGAAAGGAAAAGCACTAATACCTGAAATTAAACCTAAGCCTAGAATTATCGAAGAAGTAATTGAAGATTGTGATATGAAAAACTTTGAGAATTCCACAGAAAAGATTAACGTTCAACAGCCTGGCGTTCCTGTGAAGAATAAAGTTGGCCGACCACGAAAAAATCCTCTTCCAGATAACCTTAATGAACCTCCGCGCGAAAAACGAAAGTACACAAAAAGAAAACCTAAGGAGCTTCGAGAGCCTAAAGATGTAGACGGAAATGGCTCTGGCTCTGGCGAAGATGCAAAAGCAAAGAAGGAAAAAGTCTCACAGAGGCCCCCACGCTCTCCTTCACCAGTAATGAATGAGGCAGACTACACTCCCGAACAATTAGCCAAGCCACAGGCCAATTATCTTACTCTCATACATGAAGCACTATCGAATGCTCCTTGTCAGCAATTGGGGTTACCTGAAATATATAGGGCTATATACAGAAAATATCCATATTTTAAATTTAAAACACAAACTTTGGGCTGGCAAAGTAGTGTCCGCCATAATCTGTCTCAGCACAAGGCCTTTCGAAAAGTTGAAAAAGATGGGAAGGGTTGGACCTGGGGCATCGTGGATGGAGTATCAATTGAAAGAGATAAAAAGAGGAGAGCAACACCAACTCCTCAATCAGACCTTAGTCCCCTACATCATCAGCCTACAGGTCAAAGTGGTCAGACCCAAATCATGGGGCACTATTCATACGGGCTACCTGTTGGATTACACACGCAATCTAGTCAGTTCTCCAACTATCAGTTACCATCTAGTACTATTGAACATTCTTCAAATACCAGCTTACCATCAAATTTTATTCCCTCAATCCCTCCTCATTTAACCGCACCTAATGTGTCAACTTCGTATAATTCTCCATATGCTCCAAAGTCATTAAAGATCGAGAGCAGTTCTCAAACTATTGAACCAAGTGAAACAATCGAACAGCAAACAAGCGACAAAACATCATCATCCGTCACCGGTAATAATATGGTTATTTATCCTAATATGGACTCCCAAGAAAAATCAAATGGAACTCATCCTAAAAGCCCGTCTGTCGAACAGTCAGTACCTCAAATTCAAGCCAAGCAGACTACAGACCAGGTATTACAAGTCTCGTCACTTCAGCCTCAAGAATTACCGCCAGTTGTATCCGTTAATGGATTAAATAATACTCGTATACAGAAATCAATCGCTCCGTCTCCTCAAAAAATCTCTCAAAGTCAGACGCTATCTCAAATCCAGAAGCCTTCTCAAGTTTTGAAGTCAAAACAAACACTTATGCCGAGTAATTTGATCCATACTTCGGTCAATGAAGATGTTATCCGTGCAGCAGAGTCATTTAAGAAAAATCTTCTCGACTCGTTAAAGAGTAAGCAATCTGAGATAATAGTTAATTCTGCTGTTAATCGAGTTCTTGGAATCGTATCACAAAATGAGTCCTCTGGTAATCCTCAGGAAGAAATGATTATGACGGCGCTTAAATCATTACTAAGTAAGATTCCTGGTTCTAAAATTGAAGCAGATAAAACGTACTCTGTCCTCTCACAGTTAAACTCGCAACCGTCGGAAGCAACAAATCAATCACAACAGAGCATAGTACAGAACATTCAAAATAGCACTAAGACACCCAGTTGCGATGAAACTGCTCTCGCAGTAACACGACCTAACTTTAATGTTCAAGGACATGGCCGTCTGAGTACTTCAGCAGTCACTAGACCGTCAATGAATACATCTGGATCGAAGGCTGTTCATTCGGATAACCCAAGTAATACTTCACGAAAATGCATCCCCTCATCCTCGCCACCGCTCACTTCAAGCTCCGTTAATGATGCTAGTATAATAAAGCCTCCTTCAAAAGAAATAGAGCAGCTTGCTGGCCAAAAGAGAACACATGATGAAACAGAAGATGTGCCAGAGTTCAAGAGATTATCGACTTCAGGGCCACTCCAATTAAAGATCTGACTCAACTCTGAACTTAATTTTGCTTAAATACACTATTAATTCTTAACCTATTTTCTGTTCTCTTCACTAAAGGCGTACGCATGGCTCTTCGAATAATCTTGGGAAAGGCGTGGATCTACTTTGGGTTAAAAATGTTTTTATGTACGTAAGTTGTGGATGAGTAGAGGCTAATTCTATATTTTCTACAGATCAGTTTACTCTTGATTAACAAGTAATTTATAGTTCTTCTTTTTCAAGTAACAAACTTTAGAAGCCGAAAGGTCTTACTCTACATGATATGCATCTATGCTAAACAAAATCAATCAGGCTTTTGCTACAAACCAGAAATTCCGGTTCGTCAGAACTTCTCCCTATTAATAAAGATTAGTTGGAGAGCAGTCTTTCGTAACCGTAGAATTCCCGCGATGCTTATTTTAATTATTTTATTTTTCCATTTGTCTAATCCTTATATCTAGAGTGCGCATATTAAAGAGCTATGGAGAGTAAAATCACTCTAGTAGCAGGTTAACCTCCTAAATTTTTTTCCAATCATGGTGGTGAACTGCAATCTTGTGCTATAATACACTATCAAGCGAGTTCACGAACATCATTTAACTCCTCATGACTTGACAGTTAAAGAAATCTGATAGTCAAAACGCACTTACAAATCAAAGGTATAATTTTTCCTTTAGAAGACTTAATCTAAACTAGTCCTAATTCTCTGACTTAGTGACATGGGTTTTCGGCACGTACAAGTTCTAACGTCTTTTCATACCAATCTATTCTTGAAGGACCGAAAGACCAGAGGAGTATTCCTTGTATATAGACCACTACTATACCAGCAGCAGCGGAACTGTTGCTTAGAGTATTTTTAATGTATCCTATTACATTGATCCATGATCCAATCTGGCAATGAGTACATCGCATATTCTCTAAAAGAAGCGTGATATCTAGCTGTACATACAGTTTATTCCCTGGTGGATAATCATGTTCCAGAGTGAGAATGGCATCGTGATCTGAGTATCTGGTGACACTAAATGAGTTTTAGCTTCTGAAACGTACATCATTGAATTGAGCAAGCCCATATGAAAGAGGGGAGTAGTTCGTTATGGATATGTTTAACGACACGATTACTCAAAATGATTAAGCAGGTAATACTCACCAGCCAAGAAAGCGGACTTTTGAGTCTTGGGGAAAGCTCTTAAGGTTTGATAGCAGTGTCAGATGGCTAGGTACTGGACTGTTTTGCATTGTGATGCTGGGTTGCTATTAGTTTAATCTGCCTCCAGCTTATACTGTATTATTTTTGGGGACAAAAAAAGTATTATATGAAAGCCATTAGACGATCTGCTTCTAAGAACTACAACGGCGTCAAAGAGAGATGTCTTACCTGTCATTACCATGCTTTGATCGTCCGGAAGAACCCCGGTAAATATATGACGATATTAATAGAGTTTTTAATCATGTGATGTCACTTCAGTATCAGAAGTTACTCGAAAACCCGACGTCAGTCACTATCCGAAAGCGCAGCATAATTTTCTAAAACGCCGTACGAATCATCGATACTAGGTAAAAGAGATATATCACAGAGTTAAAGCTTGAATATTATCAACTAATCACAATTGTGCCCAAAAGCTCTCTCCTATTTACCAGTGACAAGGTTTGAAGCAGATTTTGAACTCGTCACTGGGTTAGCAACAGTCGAACAGTTTTCCTCACGCTATTTCCCTATCCTCATATTCCAATTTACTCAAATTCACTGGGATTACGACTGGTCAATTGAAGATGCCTGGAGTATGGAGCTGGTTTGGGGGTCAAAGTGCTCAAAAGAGGAAGGATACACCTAAAAATGCAATACTTGGATTGAGATCACAACTAGAGATGCTGCAAAAGCGTGAAAGACATCTTCAAAATCAAATGGATGAGCAAGATGCTATCGCCAGGAAGAACATAACCACTAATAAGAACGGTAAGTAGCAAAGAACGCTGAAGCTGTCCAGAAAATTAACGGCTATTATTCCAGTAAATCTGTGCAGGAGGTTCTTCATTTTAACTAACATGTGTGGGTCTAGCCGCAAAATCTGCTCTCCGGCGAAAGAAACAACATGAGCACTCACTCGAGCAAACTACAGCACAAGTAGCCACGCTTGAGCAACAGATATATTCCATAGAGGCAGCAAATATAAACAGAGAGACTTTAGCTGCTATGGAACGGGCTGGTGAGGCTATGCAACAAATACACGGAAAACTAAATATCGACAAGGTTGACGAGACTATGTATGTCGCTTTCATAATGTTATGCTTTAAGTGATTCTAACGAATTTTTATAGGGAAAAGCTTAGAGAGCAGCATGCTCTGGGAGAAGAAATTGCTCAAGCTATCACCAGTGCGCCAATTGGGGAACCAATCGATGAAACTGAGCTGGATGATGAATTGGCAGAGCTTGAACAGGAGCAATTGGACAATCAAATGCTTGGTACTGGCTCTATACCTGTAACAGACAGTGTTCACAAACTTCCAGTTGCTTCAAATGTTGAATGTAAGCTTTCCCTACACTGAAACAACCGAGACTATACTAACACATTTTTAGTCAAGGGAAAATCACATACAATCGTAGAAGAAGATGATGAGGAGGAAGAACTACGGAAGCTTCAAGCAGAAATGGCCATGTAATTGTGCTGAAAATTTTGGAATTTTAAGATTTTAATGTTACTGTATGTTCTAGGAGTTGTGCATTATAATGAGGGTGGGTTTGTGGTTGACGACCTCGGGTTAAGTTACTGCTGGCGTTCTGATTTGCTGGATATAACTGGCCGGAGTCCTTTTGATATCTGTTTGCATTGACCAGACTTAAACCCTATTGGACTCCACATATGACTGACGTTTCTTCATAGAGGCTTATTTAACATTTATCGATATATGGGCTCTCAACCCATTAAATTTCTAGTTTTGTTCTAAACCTCGCTCTATACGCGGTGTTCAATTCGACCAAATGAGCTTTTTTATTTATTTGGAGTTTCCCGGTCCGTCGAAATAGATGGAAGGTCTCATCCGCTTTCTTATAGTGTCAGTATTCTCATGCGAAAAAATGTTGTTGATCATACAAATTTCGGACTTTAGAGGATTTCTACATAATGAAGATGCAGAGAGCACAGAGGAGAGTTGATCATCAGACGCAACATGTAAGATAACTGTCGCAACCCTGAAAACTCTTCATCGGCTTGGCTGTGAAGCCCACCAAAACCGATCTCGCCGGGATTAAACACACTGCTTGAGCAATCTTCATCATCACCCATTAATATATCTTTTACGACGAGAAGCAAGGGTCATGACTGATAAAAGAGGCGAATTTAGGGTTTAAGACACTGCTAAGATATACCTGTGCCCTTCATTCAAATAGAGAATTTTTCATAGCAGGCGGGAGGGATACATTTAAGTATATGTAGTTTTGAACTTGATTATGCAATTTCATCAACATCGACCATATTTTAATCATGACTGAGAAAGCCCATCTTCTTTAACCATGAAAAATGCAGTGGCGAGGGAATCAGATAAATTTAATTCTATCGTGATAGATTAATCTATATCTGTAGAGGGGAACTAAAGTCAGAGTCTTAGACACTCTGGGCGGATTTTACAAGGGAAAGAAATACGAGATCAGCCATGAAGATAATGACATTAGGGTTGACAAGAGAGAGGGGCTGACCACATGTATAAAAATGTATGTCAAAATATTTTTTGCGTATATAACGGTAATGACCCAGAGATTGAGCAGTCCTGAATTACATCTTAGTGATTGGAAAGTAATCCATGGACCAAAAATCCCTCCCTATTTTTTTATGCACAAAAAGTGTCCGCAAGAGAAGAACTTGATCCACCCATCTAAATGCATATACTTCGCCTGACAAACATAATCAGAGATAATTTCATTTCACGTACGGTCGCCATACCCTCCAGTGTTAGAAGAGAGAGAGAGAGAGAGAGAGGGAGAGAGAGGGAAAGTGGTGTCGACCAGTGCATCGACTGCTCTCTGGGACTATATATTGAAAGAGCTTGGGCACGATAAAATACAGTCATACCACCATAGTTGTAAGGACTCGGGATACATATTTTTTTTATTAAGTATCGTGGGGGATTTAGCGACTCGTAAAGGTCTCGTCCTCCTGTAAGTATTAGAGTGTTAGGGGGGGGGGAATTATTTATCGTCAGATGTGAGCCATGCCACCATCCCGTATGGGATACAAGACGTATGAAGGATGTCTAGAATACATGATTCTCCAAGCTACAGCAGTGCCCATCCGGTGCCCAAATTTTCCCATTATCTACGTATGATCCAACCCATATGGAGAGAAAACCTCGGCC
>MCBS01024243.1:0-10077 GCA_003611235.1 Golovinomyces cichoracearum
TGGTGTTGTAATATGAGGTGTTATTAAATTACGAGGGGGCCGGAACCACTCGTTTACGGGAATCACTCGCTTACCACCTACGTTACATAAATAGTCCTTAATTTCTATAAAATAACTTCATGCGTAGAGTTCACATGATTTATTAACACCAAATTATCCACCATCTTCAGATCTAACACAGCCACCATATAAATCGAAACAATGAAAATTATTATGAGCATTTTTTTCAGTAGTATTAGCTATCTTTGGATTAGAGCTGGTAGGGGCATGCTTCCATCTGTTATATATAGAACTACCCAGAAAAACATGAAGGAATTTCTTAATCATATACCTCTCACATCACTCTTTGATACCAATAAACGTGACATAAACCATCTTCTAATTTATATCAATTCATCTCAACACATACTTTATCTCAGTCTACTTCTAAAGAAGTCTGGAACTTCTCCACTTATCTAAAATCACAAACTCAACTATCACATGTTGAGATGTGGTCTGAATCATTGAGGTCGTATCTCCAGTTGGTAGATATACACGTCCCATGATAATTTTGAAGGGTAAAGTATTACAAACAACTCGTTGTTTTGAGATGATACATATGACTGGCTATATATAAGCTCTGAAAAATTAATGGATGTTCAATTTTAAGTGCGTTTCATGGCTTCAAAACATCTTTAAACTAGAAACGAAGCCTCATGGTTCTGAGGAACGTTTTCTTGTCATGGATGGCCATAGCATCAATACAGGCTTTAACTTCCATTTGAATTACAAGCAAAAGAAGATATATCTATTCTTCCTATCTGTTTTTTATTTTTAATATACTACATCTTTTGGATTTATGAGTTTTTTCGCGCCATCGAGGTCACGTCATCGCTCCGAAATCTCATGACCGAGCTCCTTGGATGACGTGTCACCTGTCAAGATGGAACGATTTTTAACCTGCTACAATTTGACTCATACAGAGATATCCAAACCTCGCCTCTCATGTATTAGCTGAAAGTTAACATGAATCTATCCATCAGAACTATCAAGAGGTATAAATTTATCGCAAGTCCTAGCTTGAAAACCATTCCCATCTGCACGATCATCACATCAAAGAGCTCCTGTGTTGGGTCTAATGGCTTAGTGGTAAGCTGTCTGGGTTGGTGTACCAAGTAGAGTCAGGATCGCCGAGCACCCGGCCCACTTGAGACGGGATGATCGCTGGTTCGAATCCAGCAAACCCTTCTACCTTCTCATCGAACGAGCGCACATCGAATTTAGCATGTGAGGATAGACAAAGGGTTTTCACGATTTGCCCTTTATCGGATATGCACGGTTGAGGATGGGGTGCAAGTCCCCACTCTAGTAGGTAATGGTGTCGGCAAATGCTATCCGTTGTATGAGTGTTATAATCAATATCGATTTGTTCAAATTCTGAGATCTTGTCTCATGCTCTATCGGCGATAAGCTGGGCCGAGACGTTACAAATCATACATTCAAATAAAAAAAGAGCTCTAGCTTCATACATAGAGCCACCAACAAATTCGAAATAAAAAATAAAAAGTGGTGAGAAACGAGCATTAGATATCAAGCTCGACACAATACCGGCCATGCAACAGAATTGCTAAACGCGCACCACGTCCCTGTTGAACATCGCAACATTCAACTCCAGCTTTGAATCGATTAATTGACTACTTGCGGGTGTAGAAAAGTCTCTGATAATCCAAACTCAATATTTGTGAAAAGTTTCAACCTCATAGTTGCCTAAAAAGCACGGCTGTATTAGACGTGCAGGAGACGGCCAAAAAACTAAAAATGCGACAAGAGCTGCACGTGAGATGGATCAGCAGAGCTTCGAATAACTCCAATTTGAATGACAGGTGGATAGTTTCTGATGTGTATGTAGTCGAATTCAACGACGCTTCTCAGCTGCGCAGCTAATAGGGATATCTAGCTTATGGAGTCGCTAGCCTATCACGGTTCTATTGATTGGGTAGCGTTCGGTTTTCTTTTGCAGGCTCAAGTGCTTTTCCTAAGCCTGGTCAGCTTCAGGATGATACTCCGAGATTATTTACTGGAATTGTCCTCTAGATTATTACCTATTCAGGCATAGCCGATCGCGGATGATAAGTATTAATCACTTTTACTTTACTAAGGGCAAGTTTATGGCTGAGAGAAGGAGGGTTGAAACAGTATTCACACTGGGCAAGTTAATTATTAGTGAACAGAAAAGGACAAGTTTATCTATTAAATCATTTCATTGTCCTATCGGTCGGTAAGCAATAGGCAGTGACGAACTCAACCTTCACGTGGCGCCTTCGTAAACGCTCGGTGTAATTCATATATCTGAGATAGCCAAGAAGAGTTTCATCCGATTTAAAATCGAAATTAAATAGTAGAAGAGTTTTAATCAACGACTTCTTATCGATTTAAGTCCTCTTATTCTCATCGCAAACCATTCTACGTCAATGACAAATTAACTGCTCAAATTACAAACGGGAGCTTACCTCACATATCATCGGCCATCTATTGTAATTTAAAGTGCAACATATCGTCGTCAGCAGGTAATCAAGATATACTATGCAAAGCTCGGGGTACGGCTTATATGGAGCAGCTGCTCTAATAGGGCTTTCGGTGGAGGGAAGTATCGGTAGTTGATGCGTGGAATGGAAGAGGGTGAAAGTTATTGATGGGCTTAATGAGTTTGACATTTTCCGGGGCCTTTTCGACTTAGGGTGAATTTGAGGGCACCAAGACTTGGACTCGGATAGTGCCACCTACAATTTAAAAAGAGGATGTGACAAGTTTGCTTCGAACGATGGGAGGATGGGTGATTGACTGCTGTCACTACAGTGATAGCTGGTGCGAGTCAAGTTAGATTCGTAAAAATGAATCTCTTCACGGACAAGTTCGGGGATATAGGCGATGCGCATGACACCGGTCCTAGAAATTGAATTTTTATTTTTGATAAATTCCTTATTGCTTGTCTATCATGTAAGTAGCTAAGTGTCTTTTGGAATTATCTATCTTTGCCATATCTTCTAGGTGCTAGGCTTGTGCCCGGTCACATTAAAAGTTTCAAGTCAAGTCAAATCAAGTCAAATTAATCGGTTGGAAAGCTCATCGGTCTTTCAGCCTCAAATTGAGTTTTAGAAGAGGTTCATTACAAAATAACTGACTGAGCGAGAGAAAGATTTTCTTTTAAGCCAAGAATCAGTATGAGTGTAACGAAATATAATCCAGACGAATAAATTTCTATTTTTGTTATTCCTATTTTGCTAGAATCTTTTGAAAAGCTTTATGATCGATAGAGACGTTTCCAATAGCTTTTAGTTTTTTTCTTCCTTCCTTCTGCTTATCAAGCAACTTTTTTTTTCGCCCAATATCGGCGGCATGAAGTTTGGCCAAAACGTCCTTGCGGAATGGGCGAATAGTTTCACGTGCAACAATACGTCTACCAACGGCAGCTTGAAGAACAATTTCAAACATCTGTCGCTCTACATGTTCTTTGAATTTGTTTACCAATTGTCGACCGAGTCGCTCTGCTTGTGTAAGATGTACTATACGTGCTATTGCATCGACGGGCTCCTTATTAACCAGTAATTGCATCTTGACTATAGAACTTTTCCGAAACCCTGCATCCTCATAATCGAGACTAGCATAGCCTTTTGTAGCACCCTTTAATTTGCCAAAGAAGTCATCAACAAGCTGCGCAAGAGGCAAATCGTATTTAAGTATAACCTGAGTAGCTGTGAAGAAGTTGATTTCTTTCTGTTCCCCTCTATTACCTTCACATAATTCGATAACCTTTCCCAAGTACTCTTCAGGAAGTGTGATAGTTATAGCGACGTATGGTTCTTGTAACGCTTCAATTTCTTGTTTCCTGGTCTCGATATCTGGGAAGTGGGAAGGAGTTTGAAAAATTTCTTCTCGGCCACCTTTCCAAACAACTTTGTATGGCACAGAAGGAGGTGTGATTATCAAGCTCGCACCATGCTCTTGTCGCAAACGATCTTCAAAAACGGAGCAGTGCAATGTTCCAAGGAATCCGAGCCTCCATCCAGCACCGAGCGCCTCCGAAGATTCCTTCTGAAGAGTAACGCTACGATCATTCAGCACGATCTGATTAATCGAATCCTCTAAATGTGAATGGTCACTCTGATCCAGAGGGAAGGCTGACACAAATACCATGGATTTTGGTTCTTCAAAACCAGGATAAGGCTGAACTATATTCTCGGAACCGACGGTTGTGAATGTATCACCACTCAAAGCCTAAGAGAGATTAACTAGGTTAGTAGTTTCTAATTTATACATGTGTACAAGGTTTTATTGCTGCTTGATGATTATCTACGAGACTATCACCTTAAAGTAAAATATATAAAGCTTTATTTCTCGCTATAAAGATAGACTTACTTCTTGACTTTTTTTCATACCTGGATTGAAATAGATGTAACCGACTTGTCCAGCACGGAGATTATTTTGGGGAAGTTGATTGGGATACATGATGCCTACTTCACCCACAAAATATTTTATTCCAGTCGCAAACGATCTGACGTGATCTCCAGCTTTGACCGTTCCGTCGAATACGCGAACTAGAAGTACTACTCCTTTGTAGGTATCGTACCATGAGTCGACAAGAAGTATTCGAAGAGGTTTCGTGTGGTCTCCTACGGGATGCGGTATTTGCTCAATGACTTTCGGTAAGATGTCCTCTACGTTTAAGCCAGTTTTTGCCGATACTAAGACGGCATTCTCTGGATCTAGCTCAAAATTTTGATTCATCTGTTCCAAAGCTCTTGGAGGGTCAGCAGAGGCAAGATCAATCTTGTTAATCACGGGAATCAGTCGTAAGCCCTGAGAAAACGCAAGGAAGAAATTGGCAACTGTCTGAGCTTGAACACCTTGACTAGCGTCGACGAGCAATAACGCTCCTCCACAGGAGGCATATGATCTTGAGACTTCTGCTCTAAAATCAACATGGCCTGGAGTGTCGACTAAATGTAGTAAATAGTCCTGTCCCATGTGTTTATATAACATAGAACATGTTTGTGCCTTCACAGTGATACCACGTTCCCTTTCTACATCGAGCTTATCCAAGATCTGCTTGTTACCGCCCACCTCTATCGTACCTGTCAATTCTAGTAGACGATCCGAAAGCGTGCTCTTTCCATGATCTACATGCGCTACAATACAGAAATTTCGAAACCTTTCAATTGGAATGGCCTGAATCCGACGTTCTATCTCTGTAATCAGTTTGGATGATTGTGAATTTCGCGCTAATGAAACTGTGATATAACAGACATGGTTGTTCAAATATGTTGTTCGATGAGCAGCTCTTTGACTGCTAGAGAGACAGAGCGAAGATAAGAGACATCGCCGCATCAAGGCCGTCTTTGCTGGTATTCCTGTGGAAGAGGGGCCTAAGAAAGTACAAGATTCATAGAGTATTTCGTTTACGGATTAATCATACTTGTAGCTCCCTGTCATTCCGTACACTTATTTTAGTCTACACTTTTTATTTTTGGATCACTAGGCCAACAAAAAAATCGCGAGATCCTAGTTATAGTACAATAAACATGATCCATATTTAGAGCACACAAGAGCAACTCAATAATTAAGGATGTCAGTGGAGCAAGAGAAAGATAAGTCAAAGGTTCATAAGCTTTCGCTAAAAGGTATAAATTGTAATCATTGCAACTGCATCGACACTTTCTAATCATTATCAGGATCCTCCAAACTGGTCGCGGAATTTGTCAGTGTAGATTTCAATATCAACTCACTCTTCTCCGACTTCCTCTCCATTTAAAAAGAAGCTTACGTTAACCACGAAAAGTTTCATTATTCTATAAATACAATCCTGTATATTTAGCTCTGCTGGGAATTCGAATATCTAACTGACCTTTTGTACTCCAGATTCCAACGTGGCGTTTATCCAGCAGAAGATTTCACTGCAGTTAAAAAGTATGGCCTCACCATGTTGGTCTCCTCAGATGATCAAGTCAAGGCATATATCAAGAAGATCATGTCGCAACTCGATAAATGGATGATCGGAGGAAAGATATCTAAGCTGATTCTTGTCATTACTTCGGGAGATACTGGCGAACATCTAGAGAGGTGGCAGTTCGATGTACATATTTCCCAACAAAAGTATGGAAAAAAAGGTGTAAAAAATAAAAGCGATAAAGAGAACGAAAAGTCAGTATCTAAGCCGCTTCTTTCACTCTTGATCTTTTTTGTATGATTACAGAACAATCTATGGGGGGACTGTTATTCTAACAAGAAATCAGAAACAATAATCTAGTGCTACCTGAGAAAACAGAAGCTGAGATCCAGTCTGAAATTCAGTCAATATTTAGACAGATTACAGCTTCCGTAACCTTTCTTCCAGAACTTCAAGGAAATTGTACCTTCAACATTTTAGTCTATGCTGACATGGACAGTGATGTTCCAATCGAATGGGGAGACAGTGATGCAAAAGAAATCAAGAACGGTGAAAAGGTTCAATTAAGGAGTTTCAGTACTTCAAATCACAAAGTAGATACGCTAGTCAGTTATCGCCTTGCGGATTAAGGCTCAGAGGAGTGTCTGAGCAAATACTTGTCTCATCAAAAAGATGCTTGTTTTGCACTACATGTGTACTTTCTTCTGGTAGACATCAATGAGGCTCAAGACGATGGACGTATTAACATATACTCAAACCAGTAAAATCTCTGATGTAATATTAGTATTCTACGCAAGTAATGAACAAAATAACCTTCACAACAAGTCTTAAGTCTTAATTTTAATTCCAACAAATTTTTCTTCCATTGATATTTTTCTCGGATATTTCAATACAAATAGAATTATCAATGAACCATTGCGGTTCATTCTTATAAAATTCATTGTTTTGTCTCCAACACATATCAAGCTTGATTGCTGACCAAAGCACCGGTCCAAAAGGCTTGCTGGGTCGCCAGTTTTTGAAAACCTGAAGATCAAGATTGAAGCGTTTCATGTATTTTCTTTCATCTGATTGCTCAAGTGACTCAGGTCCAATTTCAATGATATTCATATCGTTGAAAGTTGGTGGTGAGATGATGGAAGTTAGTAGTGTTGGATGCATTTGTTTCATAGAACCTATAATCACTTTACCGGCAGTCTTGCTCCATTTGAGGCTATCTTGAATTTCTGTAGGAAGTAGAGATTTTTTCAGGCTTCGAATAATACGATTTCTCGCAGTTGCAGTGCTGGTAGCAGATAAGCAAGCATATCTCCAGACAACTTTTGCCATATTAAAACTCCTTTGATCCCAAGCTAATCTAAATAGAAGGCGGCAAGTCTCTTGGTCAGGCTGTAGTAAATTTTGGAATTTTGAACGTATCATTAGCTCAATTATGGAATTCCATGGAGTTGGCGATTGAGAACATGAAATAATCATGGCGAGTGCGGAGTGCGTATCAGGAAATGTGAAACGATCCTCTATGTCTTCGAGAAGTTGAAAAGTGTGAGAAATTAAATGATACTTACCGAATACAGCAAGTGCACGATTAGCGACATCTAGACTTAGCCAACAAGAGCCATACTTTTTGTTCATCTCTTGAATAAATGTGCCATAATCTTGATCTTGAAGTATCGAGAGTTCCAAGTCACTTTCAATAAGTTGCCCGGCAACTTTTTGGATGATTTTTTTATCTGACAGGAGTCCCCTCTCTTTCATTTTTTGGAATAGATATTGTTTTGTCTCAGTATTAGGTATAGACATGATAAAGGCAACCCAAGTTTCACCGTCGGGAATAAGGCCGTCTCTTAGCATCATGGTAAGAATAAAGTGAAAGTTGTGGTAGTCCTCTTTTATTGCTGAGGCTTGTAACATAATATTGTATGTTTCAGTTGTACAAACCAGGCCCAAGTCATTTATATTGAAATAAAGCTCTCTTACGTAGTCAATCCGATTTTTCTTCAGAAAGTATTTCATGGCTCTATGAAGTGCTGCTCTAGAGACCTTGGGACGCGATAAAGGGTTAAGAATGAGCTCGCGGATTGTATTCATAACAAAAACACAATAGTTTGTCTTGTTTGATGGGTAAGGCAAAAGAAAAAACCTTAGAAGATGAGAGCTTGGATCAAATGCTGTTATGTTCTGCACATAATTTAAAAGATTATGATGAGTCCATTCCACAGGCTTAGAAATCAAATGCGGCAGTGATCTTGGACTTTTAATTTCACTCGGGACATGGCGAAGAAAAGTCTCGCCTGCGCGTGGGCGTGTGATCTCTATATCAGGGACCACTTCGATTAAACTTGATAGTAGAGATCTGATGGATTTTTGGGGTCCAGACAAAAAGAACTCCGTATAGATAGGAAGAGAGTCATCCGAACAAGCCAACTGAACCGTACAATTATTTCTTCTACCAACATCATAAATAAAGTCGTCCACACTAAAGAGGAACTTTTGCGCCCAGGCAGGAGGTACTTTTACTTGAATAGCCTTATTAAGTTTGGCACCAAGTTTCGGTGTTTTCTGAATCAGAACTGCTTCTATATCACGCCAAGTTGGAATTCTTCTTCCAGGCCATTTGTTGAGTCTGTAGTATTCCTCACGTGCTTTTGTGCAATATTGAAGATATCTCTGAGCAGATCCAACATTATAAACTATTTTTTTAACAAGTTTATTCTTGTATTCTTCTTCCGTATATTCTTGAAATCGCGGATACGAGTAACATGTTGGACTGGTTTTCCGCTGACTGAAATGTTTCTTTACACGTTGAATCGGGTAGTCCTCCTGACCTGGTAACGTAAATTTCGTCGCAGACAGGAAATCTAGGTCATTAGACTCATGATGGATCTTTCTTATCGACGAAGTTAAAGAAGAACCTCGTTTGCACTGAGTATTGATGAAAAGAAACAAATCTTTTTCGAGGGATTTAATAGGGATAAAATTTAACAACCTTAGATGCCTGGTTAGCCGAGAGCGACCTGGAAATAGTGGTGATGAAATTTTACAACTTAAGTACATTCGCTATGGTTTTGACATGAGGTGTATCTATTTCATGGTCAGTCCATTACACATTTTCACGCTTGAGGAATACACGTCTAACTGCTAACGTGCTTCGCTTACTATCCCTGCTTATCACTGACGAATAGTTTGTTAGCAGTACTTTGAATATGCCAATCCAACTGCAAGGATGTTATTTTTCTCTTTTTCACACAGTCCGTATTCCTCAGAAAACTTCAACCTACTCTCCTGAACAACGGCCTTATTAATTATCAAGTTATATATTTCTAACTTCTTCGAAATACTATATGTTTTAAATCTGTGAAGAATAGTCTGAAATTACCAAAATAAATGGGTGAGGTAAAAATACTAAGCAGGTTTCTTGTTGAACAAATCGGTACTTGTTATTTGCAGTTTTTAAAAGAGATTGAATTGCTTGCTGTCTAATCGTTCTAACATCTTCTATATATACTCGAGTGTCCTCTGCTTTCCCTTTATTCCTGATCATCTATCTGTTTCTTTATCAAAACAAATTCTCCAGATCATTGCAGCTATTCATTAACTGGATACATACATAAAAAAGTAAACAAATGAAGTATGTACATACACGGAATTGAAAGAAATATGAATGAGGATATATGCATAGAGCGGAAAAAAAT
The DNA here is from genome assembly GCA_003611235.1 of Golovinomyces cichoracearum. Taxonomy (NCBI): domain Eukaryota; kingdom Fungi; phylum Ascomycota; class Leotiomycetes; order Helotiales; family Erysiphaceae; genus Golovinomyces; species Golovinomyces cichoracearum. The sequence goes on from MCBS01024243.1 coordinate 9,616, forward strand.
ATAATATCCGTTTGATTCATGAGTGATTAACTGAAAATACCAATAACTGAAAGGGAATCCAAAAAATTTTAAGCGAGAGCAATAACTTGGTTTGACATTTCTAGACATACGGAATCAACCAAAAGTAATTATCTTGGGGATTCAAATTAATTTTACTAGACAAGCAGGGATTAGGAGTAAATCTGGATATCTAGCTTGGGATACATGAAGTTTTTTTGAACGATTTAACATATGTGTTTTAACTATGAGTTGTAATAATAATAATATTATCAATTGACCTGTTTGAGCGCCTTTCGGCCTATGCAGGTGTTTACGGAATATACATACTCGGAAGTAGAATTCCTCATTTTGACGTCTGGAACACTCATACTTAGATTTCATTTGCAGATACCACTACGAGGAATACGCCTTGCGGACAAGCAACCTCTTCCGTGAATACCCACCCCAGGGAAAAGCGTGAAA
>MCBS01024244.1:0-10080 GCA_003611235.1 Golovinomyces cichoracearum
GTCAGTAGTTTTTCCCATACAAATTTAAGGTTTTAAAGTGGAAATTTGAGCTCATTGGGTTTAGCTCGAGAAATATTTGTGGAGCTCTGCTAATAAAACCCCTGCACAAATGTGGGGAATGTAAACTATCTCTGCCCAGAAACTGTACATAGGCCCGTTTAGGACGAAACTGATGTGAACGAGTTAGGTATTCTTCTGAGCATGGACCCTGCTGACTATGCCAATCCCAGTCTAAATTAGCGCTGGGCTTTTGGCAGAGATCTATAAATACATATTTTTAATTTTAGCATTTAACGTCTGCGGTAAAACTATCTTCCGATAGTTGCCTAACAACTCCCTCGAGGCGAAGGACGCTCTATAAATACATAAATACTTAAGAGATGATATCATTTTGTTTCAGAAACTTAGTTCACGTGAATGTGTGGGACTAAATCATAGATCCCCTCTTTCTACTCCTGAGGTAGCAAGGGGCTTCCTGCTTGGAAGTTCAGTGCGATGTTTGGGCTGGTCATTTTGAGACTGGGACAAGCACGACCCGAGACGAAGAGTAATTCCGTGTCTGAACAATTTCCCCTGATCGACTGACAGGGATTAATTTTCTACGAAAGGATTTGATCTGTTCACTTAAGGCTTCAAGACCTTGAGAGTAATGAAATTTATAATAATGTGATTTCGTAATCCCTCTTTAAAATTTTTTAATTTTTTCCCGACCTTTCTCAATGAAAACGTAGAGAAAGGAGATATTTATGATAGCTAAATCAGTCAATCATACAATCCTATCTCCGCAAAGAGATTATCTCTGATCGGATCGATAAATATTTTTCTTTTGTAGAACAGATGCAATCCAGCAAAATCTTATGCTACTTTTCCCCACCTGTCGCAGAATATTGATAAATGTCTGTGTGCATAGATATTTATACATATATTTAGCCCTTTTCAAAAAGGGCCTCTGAGAACTCCTAACTTTTATTTGGCAAATTTCAAAAAAATACAAGAATCTGGTATCACACATGGAACCCATATCGGCGTCGTCATATCTCATTTGCATCGTACCTCATTTTAAAGGGAGGAAATTCCGCTTCTGTTTCACTCTTTGAAGTGATCGAGTTTGTTTTTTCGTGTCGGACTGGTTCTTCGGTTTCAAGGTAATTCCCGTGGTCGACATATCCGTGTGAGGTATGTGACATGATTTCGGTTTTCGAAGGGGGTAGACAACTATTTGTTGCTTCGTAGAGGTTTAGTTTTATAAAACTTGAGGGGTGGACGTGTTTTTATTTCAGCCTTCTTCAATTCCCCACCCTTGCTCCAAGCCAATAATTACGAGCGCTACCTGCGATTATTAATTCATGGTCAGCTAATTTGAACTACTGAGATAAAATGGGGTTTTCGAAAATCTTACCACTGCTCCAATTACCAAGACTCCGACAAGAGACATCCATCTATTTAGTTTTCGCCACCAAGCAGCGTTTTCATATCTTGCCTCATCAATAGCGTTAAAATCTCGCTCATTTTTGAAAATGTCTAGTGTTGGAGACGTTCGATCGTCGTTTTGCATTTCTACAACTGGTGACGGAGGAAGAGGTAATATTGAGGCTATCATCCAAGCTTTTAAAATAAAAGAATATTGAAATTAGAGAGAATTCACGAAAATGAAGTCATAAAACGATTAGAGCGTACTTACAAAAGGGAAAGATAAATCCTAAAATAAACATTACAACCTGAATGTTACGCCTCCCGAATACACCACTATCATCTGAGAAGTCTACTGAAGGAGGCCCCCACATGCAAGCCCTTCGACTCCGTTTATCAGGTCGCAGGTGCGGCGACCATAGATTAGCGATGTTCCATGTGGCATAAGGCATACTACTTGAGCGATGAAGTTTTAATGGTGCTCCAGTAGGCGATAGCTTAGCTTTGGTCCCGTTAGAATAAAACCCGCTAAATAGCTTTCGTGAATTTCGTGTGGTTGATATATTATTATCATAACGAGGAGAGGATGCTCTGAAAGAGTTTTGCCGACTAGCAAGACCTCCCGTTGAGCTACGCGAAGATAATATGAGTTCTTGTTCACCGCCTCCATAGTAGAGTCTTGCCCATGCTGGTATAAGCGCTAAATTTAAACTGATCGAATTAGTACTAATGGAAGATCTCATAGTATTTGTTCGTCCATTTTCAGATGAATTAGAACTAAAATAACCAGATGTTCGCCTTCGCATAGGCCTTACTCGCATGTTTTGCAAATCTGTGATACCATCTCCGTACTCATCTGGTTCGACTACCATTCGGACAGACGAGCTACTATTACGCCTAGGCCTAGCAGCTAAGGAAGTTTGGGGCATGTCGATCCTAGATTCATTCCAAGATAAACTGCGAGAGATAGGACTAGATAGTTCTTGAGATGATAGCCCCGACCCAATACTCATTACTCGACTTCTACTGCTGATGCTATTCCGACTGCGCTCCGTCCACGATGCAGCATCTTGCTCTGATCCGCCTTCGGATACTGAGAGCACAGTCGAAAGCTGCGAACTCCATTGATGAGGATACTCGTTCATGTGTGACCGCAACGGGTAGAGCGACAGAGATTCGGCCCATGAACTCAGTCCAGTTTGTCTCGGATTGAGCTTAAATGATTGGAAAGGAACTTGAACAGATGAGCTAGTGCTGAAAAATCCCCTGATGGCTTCTTCGGGAGTAAGCGATGATGAAGAGAAAGATTCCGACGAATCAGAATGAGGGGACTCCTTGGATCTAGAAGGAGATTTGGCGATTTGTCTGCTAAGATTACTTTCAAGTATTTGTTCAAGGGGTGGGGAAAAAGCAAAGGAGTGTGATTTAGAGCTTTGTTGATTTGCTAAGACGTTGCTGAATTGTATGAAATCTCTCGAAACCTCGTGGCTTTCAATATCTCTGCCCGATGCTAGTTTATTTGTTTCCGGATATGGAACAGGAATTGGGTTTTCTAAAGTGAAGGAATTTCTGGATGCAGGTAAAGGTGATGGAGATACTAATGAGTGTGATGAATTTGACGGGGACGAGTTTCCGTAAGTCTTGTAATTAGTTGTTTCTGAAGATGTCGAGTTCGACGAAGAAAAGGAAGGTTTTGATGAGAGGTCCTGGGGCACCGTCGATGAACTTACTTCGACAGGTAGTTGAAGAGAAGTTAGGTTTTTCAAAGGTGGGGATCTCGTTAGAATATGATTTGGTGTTTCGGCAACCTTACGAAGACCACCGACAAATTCATAATTGCAGGAGAGGCTGTTTTTAGAATTTTTTGTTATTTGTTTCTTAAACTTGTCAGACGAGGGTGTGGTTTTAGATACGGTATTGTCCCTTGATTGTGATGTGCATGAAGAGTTTGATAATTCTGGGGTTTTAGTTGCTTGAACATTTTTGACGATCCCAGCGCCTAGGGTGGATGCGATTTGATCAGATGTCCTGGATGAGGAGTAGAGTGAGTAAGGAGTAGTGGACATGACATTTTCTTCTTGACTCGCTAATTCCTCAAATGATCGTTTGTCATCTTTTGGGGAGCATAAAGAAAATGTTTTGCTATCCTCATGGATCCGTAACTGGCGTGTCTTAATTGACGGCCTAGATGAAGGACTACCTGTAGATATCAAGAGTGCGTGGTTTCGAGGACGAGTTTTGGAAATAGCCATAGCGCCATTGATTGGCGTAAATGCTGCATTGAGACCACAGGGGCTATTCAATGGGGAACTTCTCTTACTGGGATCCTGAAACTCAGAAATCTTTTGATCTGACGTAAAGTTCTCTGTCGCTTGTTTTCGAGAAATTAAAATATGACTTGGGAGAGTTGGTAATGGCGTTTGAGTGTAAAAATAAGCATCGCCATTGTCGTTGATATCCAGAAGTCTTGGCGGAGTTTTTGGAACTAGTCGAACATCTGCTCGTGTATTTAAATTTGCTTCCGATTCTGAGCGCTGGTGTAAAGGTTTTCTTTGAGATTTACTCTGTTGAGTATTCGTTTGATCCCTATCGCGCTGTGATGGCATAGTTGTTGGAATCCGGTTACCCGATATTCTAACGAGGGTATGCGCGTCCTCACACTTGCATGATTCTGCTTGTTTTGTCTTTGACCTTTTAGTCCTTATGGTATCAAGATGACATATATATGACGAGGAATCGAACAACTTTGTGAAATAGTCGAGAAACACTTAATTGCCAACTGTTGAATGGATTCTAGAAAACACTAGATTATAGTTTCAGTGGCTAGGCCAACTGTGAGATGTAACAGTATAATTTTAATTCAAATATTGGAGAAATCAAAAAATATTAACTCGATTAGATGACTAGATAGAACCATACATCAAAGCAGTAAATGAAGATCTTGAGAAATAGTTAAAATTAAGGTTGTAGATAGCGATAGCGGTAATGATTAAAAGTATTAGTTGGTTTTCGAAGAATTCAGGAAAGATCATAAGATAAAGACCATGAAGAAAAACCAAAGAGAAAAACAAACATGTGAGATGCTATGAAATAGCAGCAAAAAAGAGTATGAACAGATGGGAATGATTGCATATGTATGGAAAGCAAAGCTGAGGCAGAGGTTACTAGCAATGACAGTAAGTAGCGTAAGGAGATTTAGGGAGTATGAAATACCTTGTCATCGAAGAGAAAGGAAATCGTGCTGCTCGTAAAGTCTAGGTTTTTTAAGATCTGGATTGTGGATAATATGTATGATGTAAATCTATGTATGTATAATGCGTCTTTGACATCCAGCGTCATGCAACCATTTAGGAGGTATCGATTGAGAAGGAAGAAAAATAAAATAAACTAATCAAGTTCCAGTGAAGACGCAGTCAGAGATCAGCCGCCAGATGTAATTGCGGCGGTTATGATCGTGTGACAGGATTCAAATGTCGGCGGAAACGATAATCGAGTTTGGTGTTGATATAGCGCGCGCTTGAAAGCGATAATGATTGAGCAGACATATGTAAGATTAAGTCACGAACGGTAGATATGCCAATTTGTATTCTAGGTGGCCCCCGATGTTGGGCGCCTCACAAATTTCGAGACATCCTCTCAATTAGCCGTCTACTTGGGAAGTTTTTAGATAAGATAATTTAGATTGCTCCCCTAGGAATACGGGCAGAAATTAATGATTTCTAAAAGAGAGTTTGGAACTAAGGATTCCGTCCAGTCAGGGGTTCCCCCTATGTCAATCAAATCTACACATACTCCTACCGCTGTTCCGCAATTTCCGCGGCCTAGAGGAAAAGGGCGACGAATGGACAAGAAATAGAATCGATCCTCACTCTGTGTGTCGTCTATTTAACCGTTTATTAGCTTGGGATCGATAGGAAACTTGGTGCACAGAATTTTGCCAGCTTCAAGTGAAGCATTCGTGTTTAAGATTCGGAGATCCTATCATATTTGATCTGTGATTTACGATGATGGTCAAGAATGATCCCGTGGTAGGCCGATGTTCCGTAGCTTTGATTTGAACGTCTTAAGCTCGGTTAATCTAGCACGCACATCCTCCCCATGGAACAACAGTAAAACGTGAATTATACACAAGCAAGCTATCAAGGGAACAAAGTGGATGAGTAATATCATACTAAGGATAACTCACGTAAAAGCTACCTTTCATTCATCAAGACACCCCATCGACCGCGGTGCATACAGCTTCTGCCGCTTCCGGTCGGCTTCATGAAGATATTGCCGAGGAGCCAAATCTGGACATACACTTTTCATCTCTTTTTCTCACACTCCGAATTAATATTGGTGCCTTAATCCATGTCCATTCAGTCGGTACCTACGTTCTGACAAAAATCGGAGGCAATTACTGATCATCCCTTTGAATAATCGAGCAGAAAGTAAGTCTCATCATCGCCTTCAATGCATAAACAAACTGACATGACAAGTTGCGTGTTCGAACAAGGTGGGAAAATAGGGAAGAACAAGAGCAGCTGCCTGAGTTTCATCTAGTCCACATCGCTATGAACACCAGTCTGGCAACAGCTCTTCTGGTTCGTGATTTACTTGACGATATCTGTAAATCCAAGAGTTTTATCTTCAATCGGCGTATTTTCTGTTTGCCTTAATAAACCTTTCTATCTTCTAGCAACCGCTTGACTGACTCAGGACTATTTCCTCCGAAAACCAGGTAATCTATATGCTCATTTATGTCTTGCCATTCTACCTATCATCATCGACGCGGCCCTCATCTTCCCAATCTCGTGATGCTATACCCGTCATACGGGCCCGCATTCGATCCGTTACGGTCTCTTGCTGCATCTGCTCTACTATTACCCTTTTAATTACCCGCACTGAAGGGGATGTCTCTCTTCTTAGAGTACTTCAAACTATGGGGTACTTATCCCTGAGCCTCTCTGAAATATTCAATAGCCTCTTTCTGACGTCGGTACTCTTTCTCGCACCACTATTCGAGAGAGGCTTTGTCGAGGGTGAATGGACGGACTGGATCCGTTTGCGAGGTTTACGTACAACCATATTAAGCTGGACAGGATGGCGGAACTATGTCGTGGTGATTAATCCCATTTGCAATCACAACAGCCATAAATTCAATTCTAATGATTTACTTCTCTAGGGCCCAATTACAGAAGAAGTGCTATTTCGCTCCGCATCAATCCCCCTTCTATTGATGACCCGCATGTCTGCACCAAGAATGATCTTGCAAGCACCCCTAGTTTTCGGCTTAGCGCATTTCCATCATTTCTACGAATTTCGCATTTGTCATCCTAGAACCCCGATTACCCTCGCTCTGTTACAATCTGTCCTTCAGTTCAGCTACACAACAGTATTTGGAGGATACGCCACCTTTATATACTTGCGCACGGGTAGCCTTCTTAGCGCAATACTTGTTCATGCGTTTTGTAATTGGATAGGACTTCCCAGATTTTGGGGTCTTGTTGGAGGCAATGAAGATGTATCCAATTTGGATTCCATTTCTGATTTCAGTAAAGCACACTTCACATCCTCCTCTTCTACTGCACTTAGATTTCTCAGATCCCGGATTTTATGGTGTACATTTTCTTATTACTTCCTTTTAATCGTCGGAGCTGTGGGATGGCAAAAGATGCTTTGGCCATTAACTGTCAGTGATAATCGCTTAATCGATTTTTAAGGTTTGTCCGATTGTCTGGATTCCCTCCGATGTTCTACATCTCCCCTTCGATCGTAGAAATCTTGACACAAAATGCTGCAATAAGCTTGAGTATTTTGTTTATTCAACATTATCATGGGCATAACAGTTTACAAGATTCCTGTAATATTCTAGAAGCATGCTATCAATAATATCACCGTGAAAGGAGGATCACCTTAGTTCAAAAAATTGTTATCATCATCTACACAAGTCTGGAAAATGGATCCTTCGAGAAGGAAGCTAGATAGATCTTTTGGTGGGTCCGGCGTAATGCAGTTGAAACATTTCCAAACAAAAAAATTAAATTTCCTATTACAGCTTGGAGGCTAAATACAGCATGATTTAAAAAAATCATTGAGCTGTAAATCTAAAGCGGACAAGGAACATGGAGTAAAGAGATCAAATTTTAAGTAAATTTGCGGGAATGTTATATTTCCGCATCTAACTAACATACACAAAAATGTTCCATGCTAAGCTATGTTTAATTAACCGAAAGAAAGAAACCAAAGGCAAGAATATGAATTAGTGTAAAAATAACTGTGAATCTAAATAGATAGTGTCATTGGGGACTGAAATACGCCGATACTCAAGCTCGTCTATCATCCGCCAAAGGATAGGATCCCTACACTAATATTCCTATGCAAAATATGTATAAATATTCATGAATTCCAATTTGAAATTCATTGCTTACCTAAAGAAAATCATTGGTTTGCGGAGAATATTCCTCGTGGTTAATCCTCACTTTATCCGTGCTCATCTCCACGATTGGCCGAAAGAAAGGGATGGCCGAAAAGGGGAAAGAGCGGAAATCGATCCTGGAATTGTGTCATGAACTAATTTTGTTGACCGAAAAGAAAGTTTATTTTTTTGATTACTTTAAATTGTTAAATGAGACATAAGGTCAAGTAAAATGAAGAAGAATTACGTGCATAGTTTGATGGATCACCCTTTCAGATCCACATGCAACAATCTCCAGAAACCATCATACAGTACAGTTTTGAACAGTCGTACCCGTGCTTCTCCTTTTACATCCCCCAAAAACAAACGGGTACTAATGAGCAAGCATTTGTCGAATCTCAATCACACTTCAGCAAGGGCGGGTTCCGACTAAAAATCAAAGCCTTTGCCTGGCTAATTTTAGGATGATCCCGAGTAATTGGCATTTTGCATTTTGGTCTAATTATTACCGACCCAGTATGGGACTGTAACAACTCAGCATCTATACGTGATTTCTCCCCCATACAAACTTATTATTCTCCTTGAATCCTCGTCAGATTCTGCTGAATCAAGGACCAGTCAATATTGAACTAATTTGGAGCCATGTCTCTTTCCCAGAGAAGATTCAATTTCTCTCCGAAAAAAAATAATGACAAAGGTGATGGACACGAGTAAGGATTTTACGGCTTCAAATGCTTCAATGGATATTTTCGGAATGTACGTCGATTAGGAGTAGTAGAGCTAGATCTTAAGACTATTTTCCCGTGTGAATGAGTGTCTTTTGTTTATCGTCTGACGTGGTCTAGATCACCATCCCATTTGATACATAAGACGTATAAAGGATATCTGGAATCCATGATCCTCTAAGCAGCGATACCAATTAGCTGCCCAATAATTCCCAATGTCTACGTTTGAACCAGCTACTTACATCGGGTCGGATGTGTAGAAGCTTACTTGCCATGACCCAAGGGCCACGTAGGGAAGAAAATCATGTGAGATTATACGGTGGGAAAATCACACAAAGAGACAAACATTCAGACATTCCTCTCGTACTCTAACACGACGAGCAACTTCGGTTTCTCCAGTGAACAAGGCCATGCATGATTGATAATCTACCATTTCAAGAAGTTCCAGCCAGCTCCTGAACAGTTACGCCAGTAGCCTGTTTGTTAATGCAAAGCTCTTCTCTCTACAGACCCGAGACAATCATGTTTGGTTTCGTTAAGAGGATGCTGGAGAAACGAGGGCAATCGAGACCCACGGAACTGGATGTGGACCTGAAGATTATGATGCCTTGCTACTTGGCACTTTTCTCTTGAGAGAGATGGTACCCGAGCGCCGCCATGAAGAGGTACTGAATAGGAGTTGATGACCAGGCTTTTGTCGTTCTTGCTAAAAATAAGCTTTTAAATGGATGGTCATAACTTGAAGTCATTTCCTATTTTCACAGGTATCCCTGCATTAACAGTATTGAATTAAGATATTGAAGTGGGATCTACACCAGAAGCATTCCGTTGTAATTTCCTTTGGGGTCTAAGTTCTCGGTTATGATACCATTTATTATTAGTTAGATTGCACGGTCCTTTCCCAGAGATAAAACAGACTATTCTTTCTGTAACACGGGGCAAAAGTTGACGAGAATCAAATTCAAGTTACTGTAAGTCTCATAAGGCTGCTTCCATATACAAGCTGTAAAACATGACTCTAATCGGTCATGAGCCTAATGCAAAATAAAGTGCGATAGCGTCAGATTTTTTTTTTTTCGCGTAGGGCCAAGGAGAAATACACAAAGAAGTACATCTTTTTAAACGAATCAATAAATCAAATCCCTACCCCATTTGAGACAGGAGAAGGCTGGTTCGAATCCAGCAGACCAGTCACCACATTTCTCGCGGACGATTGTATAGAGGATAGTGGAGGCATGTCTGGATAACTCAGGCTTGCACGAGTGTCCTTGCATGAATTTTCACGGATGAGCGTAGAAACGGGTGAAGAGAAAAACGCGTGACTCCGCAGTAGTATTTACAGAATCGAAATCCGAGGCATGAGTGTTCAGATGTGTAAAGTTGAATCATCTAACATGTACTCTCGTTCTAGGGTCCAAAATATAAATGGCCCTCTGTTATACACAGGGGTTCGGATCTGGCCATATCCTGGTCATGTTTTTGGAGTTAATTTGGGCGTATTTACCGCCGGTGATCGAGCAGAGGAACCTTGTCGTTTTGATCTGTCCA
>MCBS01024246.1:0-10101 GCA_003611235.1 Golovinomyces cichoracearum
GCTATCACGTATGAGTGTTCAATAAATTGTTAATATATCTGAAATTCTATGTATGGCATATCCTACGGGATCGATCCATTAATGATTACAAAAACGAAGCAAAAAATCAAATCAAATCACGCAGCAGTTTCGCTTGTATCGTCTTCGAAATCAGGCCAGAGGATATCTAGACGATTTTGTTATGCTCCTATCAATTGATAAGGGCATCATTTAAAAATACTGCAGGGGCGAGTGCTCTTTGATGATTATGTAACATATGGAATAGAGCGTGATAGGACAAGATGGAATTAACAATTATAGAAGTCAATGGAACATTTTAGATACTTTGACCCCGAGTGCTAGAGAATAGATGAAGTTTATAAAGGGTGGCACCATCATTTAAAGTGTCCGTGCAGCGCATGTGGAGAAGGTGAGAGAAATATTGATCTAACACACGGATCCAGGGCATACAACCACTTCATTAGACTTTGCATTGTAGACCTACCGAAACACTGATGTACAAAGTGCTCATTCTTCTATCAAAAAATTTAAAAAAAAATAATGTCTACAACTTGCCTTAGGATATCTAGATAGCGGATGGATTATATCGTAGCTCGGAGACGACATATAATACTATCCCATCTGCATTGCTTATTGAGAAGAGAAAGCTGTTCTAATCATCAGCCTCCCCAGTTGTTACCATTCCCAACTTGTAGATTTAAATTATGCAAAGATCGCTTATGTCTACAGAGTGTACATTAACTGGAGAACCAGAAATTGGACCCATAAATGACTCGTGAACTCAGTCTATAACCCAATCTTGCCGGAGCCGACAGAGTCACTTCTGCACTCACTATCAAGTTTTAAAATAAGTGGAAACGTCAGTTAGAGAGACTAGCTAGTGATCTAGTCATCTGCATGTCCGAAGTGATGAGTCTGGTTCAACGTAACGTAGTACGCATAGAAAGATTGAGACCAATATATCTGTGTACAAGCACTCATAGGAATCATTCCTACGATGATTAAGATACACAAATATGTAACTCAAAGCACCTTGAAGTATTTGAAAGGCAGCCATATTAAGAGCCTAATGTTTCTAGACTCTGGGACTCAGATTAGTACTGTTGGTTGGCCTGGACCGGAACTTAACCTAGGATCCTAGGGGATACGTAACAGAACTCACGTTTACTTGTGTGTTATGTCAATTATGTCTATTCTATTGCTAACGCTACTCGCTTGGTACAAATAGATAATCTACAGTCATGTGACCTGATGCTAGTTGACGAAGTTATGGTATGTATGTTCCAACAAGTACTGCGGTGTATGAGGTCTACACAGGCAATGTTATGGTGATAATAGTAGCTTTGGAGGGTGAAAATTTTAAGATTGAAATACTGAGACATGTATTCTCAAACCAGCTGATACGAGAGGCGTTCTATCTAAATAATTGATTGATTAACTTGCCGTTTAACGACAAGCAGGCTCACGAATCAAATATGGCCTCGGGCCATCCAGGGAGTTGTATGCTATATAGAATGTCTAGAATATATCCCACATAGTAGGGCGTCAAATCCTAGTCTGCACCTCCTCGTAGTGGTGTCTAGGGACCCTTTCTTTCGAGAGAGATGAGCCAAGCAAAAAGCAAACTGACTCCTCAGGTCCAGCTGCATGGATCACTATCGTTTTCTGTCTTCAGCACATTCCCCCAGAACCCCCTCATCGAAGCCTCCCACGATCATCCCAGCTATGTCTAGAGAAGAGCTCGGCATTACCAAACAAACTTCAATATGAAGAAGCTGTTGGCATATCTGATCAGGCGCAAGTTCGACTTTCTAGAAGTGGTAAGTTGAATTCCTACATGAAACAGTTCAGGGAGGAATACTGCGGGTGCTCGTCGTAGAAGAGTTCGGGAAGAATGAATTGAGTTTTCTCTCCTAATGAGATTTTATCCCTGGCTTTGACCAAGTGGTTTTTTCCTTCAGTCTGTGGCCCTTGGGTCATGGCGAGTGCGCTCCTACCCATTCGACCCGATTTAGTTAGCTGGCTCAGACGTTGGTATTGGGTAAAGCTCCGCACTCGATGTGCACTGCTGTAAGTTAGAGGATTATATCATTAAGATACCCTTCACACGTTTTATGTCCCACTTGGGATGGTAGCACAGCCCAGAATAGTTGATATGGAGATCTCTCTCCCCCCAGTAGTGGCAAGAGTGGCTTCGCTCACCCATGACAGTGAGTTTTAGCGTTCTTGGTCCCATATAGGATTAGTCAGTACAGGGAGTAGCCCTGTATATTTACATGTTATGTAGTAAACAAATAAACAACCCACACGTCAGTCAATTCTCCACATAATCAAATCATTCCCAATCTTCTACGCCATCAAGTTTTTTTATATTTTATGCTTAACGACCCTGTGTCACCAAATTTAAAAATTCATAGACATTCGCCATTTGTCTACACAGATCGTACGACTCCACTTCAGCCATCCAACTCTAAGTTCCACGACCCCGATAATACATGTCCTGTCAAAGTTGCCTTAATGACCAGCAAAGAAGCCTTGATGATCAGCAAAGAAGCCTTGATGACCAGTAATGAAGCCTTAATGACCAGCAAAGAAGCCTTGATCACAAGTAGAGAAGCAATGATGACTAGGAAAGAAGCCTTGATGACTAACAAAGAAGCCTTAATTGCTAGCAAGGCAGCCTTGATGGCTAGCAAAGAAGCCTTGAACAACAGCAAAGAAGCTTTAATGGCTAGTAAAGAGGCCTTAATGACGAGCAAAGAGGCCCTGATGACGAGTAAAGAAGCTTTAATTACAAGTGAAGAAGCTACAAATCAAAAAGACACTGAAAATGAGGTCTTGTTCGGACCAATCGCTGGCATACTTGATCAGTACTTCTCTTCAAATCCACATATCCAGCCTAGTAAACCTAAGCTTCCGAGAAATTCCTTGATGAAATTTTTAAAGTCGCCTCAAAAAATTCTGGGTCGTTTGTCTGGGGCGCCCAAGTGTTAAGTCTACACAACAAAAGACCGAGGGTAAAACCGGCCTTACACAGTGCCATTTAAGATATAGTCCTACATGAGGCCGTACGAACATTTTGAACCACAACACTCAATCCACACTCAGAAAAATAGTCACCACTAAAGTTTAACTTAACTTCAGATCTCCAAACATCGTGCTGACGATAAAAATTTCGTCTTCCTGAAAATAACCCTCTCGCGCATATGCAGGGTACGCTCTGCAAACTTTCTTCATATCCAAACTGGACCGTGACGGCCACTTATTTTCAGGTACGATTTTAACAGAGTCCGTTTTCGCTCTCTACCCAAGTAAATGTAATGCTATCGCTCTCGAGTGAGAATATCTTCAACATAAAGTTTTTGGGTTGCTTACATCGAAATGGCGTCCTCATGAATTTCCTATTATATCTCCAATGTTCGACGTTCTTTCGGTTCAGTTAATGAGTATCTAAAACACTGTCTATTTTTCGTCACAACGAAAGAAGTCCAAGAAGCAGTCGATGCAGCAGATGGTACTTCACTAGGCTTTATATATCCATCATCATATAACAGGGCCAGTCTGAAATTATCATCTACGTCATGGATGGTCCAACCCTCTGAATCCCAAAATTGTCAAACTCGAATTCTTTATCTCTTTGGATGCATGACGAGCACACATATTCTTCCATAGCGAATTACCCTAGCATAATGCTAACCTTTATAGCTATGTCATACTTCCCGCATCTGTGCCTTTCCCGAAAAACGCCGCTTTTGTGGCTTTTCACTGCTTAATTGGTCAAATTACTCCATCCTATTCCCGACCTTAACTAAGAATTTATGCTCATCGAGGTGGATTTAATCCTACGGACTATGAAAAATGCGAGCTCAGTCCTTCAGAAATCCGAGGATTAACACACATATAGCCTCTATCCGAAAAATCCGAGCAGGGTCGCACTTAATATTATAAGCCGAGGCTAAATACTGCAAAACTGTAGATATAACTACAATCCTACCCAAATGCAGTAAATAATACTCAAGTTCTATCCAGAATTCTTGCAAACCAATTTTAGATTTAGCGAATGAAATAATTTCATCTAAACCTCCTTCCACCGATAGAGGAAAAGGATCTTCAAACCCCTTCAAGATTCTAGATAATTAAAAGGGCCAGACCGATAATGAGATGTAACTTCAATGAGATATACAACTATAATCGTCCGCAAACTTGATTCAACCAAAGCTCTCCCGCTCAACTTAGGATGTGGAGCGTTGAATCACTAAATAAAGATGATTATAGCGCATCTGTCTCACATAGATCTCATTCTCATGCAAAAACTATATATTACACAATTGTAATAGAAGAATCACGATACATCATTCTGCTTGTGCAATTGTCGGAACATACTTCATCTCAACAAATTTAGCATCCTGATTACCACAAAGTTTCTCCCTATCTCTTTACTTCTTTATACACATATCTCGTCGTGTTAGGCGTTTGAGTAATTATTGAAACAGTTGAGTTATTAGCCTGGAGATGCATGAGTTTATCAAGAGTTAAAAAGTCTGGCTTAAAAAAAAAATCAATGTCATACGAGTAATATCGTACGAAGCAGGTAGAACTTCAATCTTGGGACTTTTTTTCGTTGTCAGAGGAGAGAGATAAATTTTTCATGAATCTCTTCATACTTTTATGCCATATACTTTTACGTTGGTAGATTTACCATAAGCCGATAAGATTCCAACAGTATCCCTTTCATCAAAAGCCGAATGGAAACCAGCCAGTCACATGTCATCTAATATTCTCGCAAAGACTAGGTCTTTATCCTGTTCACATTAATACTTCTTTAAATAATATAATCGTTCTATTTCTATATTCAGCCACCAGTAAATTTCTTAATGAAGTATAACCTATCTTAAGTCAACTCCGAAGCAAATCAAATAGTTTCTAAAGTCAAATTTTTTGCTTATTCTAGCCAGGGAGATATAAACAATTTAGGTTCTGCTAATCGTGTATAACCAACGAACATTTGGTTCCGCTCTAATTGAATGCACCAGTATGAAGTCAAAAACATCACGTAACTAAAATGATTAAATTACCTGCAGCCTTGAATGGAGCGAAAATATCCACAGTACACAAAATTCCCCAATAAGATAAAGCAACTATTAAAAGGGGGAAAGTAGTCGTAAAACAAAGAAAAATGACCATTAAAAAACACCAAGAGCTTATCAAAATTAAGGAAGGAAACCTCAAGGCTCAAGTCTAAAGAAATTACTGATGGTTTATCAGCAAAAATTAACCTAATCATTAGGATATCATTAATATTAAAATTTCTGGCTCGAACTTCTATGGGGCGTAATAAAGTTACAGAAGGAATATATAATAAAGACCAAGGACAGTCAAGTATTTCTTGATTGAGGAATGTACGGCTGCTTGGTTCAACGTAAATCAACACCGTCAACATAAATGGTGACATATTGAAGGAATTTGGACTTAAGTTTTTGAACAAGTTCTATACATATAAAAACTTCTAGTCTCCTAGCGGTTTGCTAGAGGTATTTCCAAATACAGCATTGAATTAAATCCGCACGACAATTTGGAGAGAAAAGATCAGTGAATATGGCTCAGTTTTGAACCCAAAATGCAGGAGTTAACGAAGGAATTAGATAAATACTAGCGGAGGGATATCGATGATATGGACGAAACAGGATTATGTTTGAGTTTTTGCCAGATTAATTGGTGTTAATATGCATATAAAGGACATCAGGGAAGACCAAATCAAAGTAGCACGACTAACCAGACTGGAAGAGTACATAAAATAGTTAATCTCTAGAAAGCGTAAATAGTTTCAAATACACAGGTCAGATTTTGTAACTTTTGGGGAATTTCTCTTGATCTCTTTGTAAAGTCAAACTCTGCCCAAAGTCCAGAAATAGTCCGGTCCGAAAGGTATTGATTTTTTTAATTCATTTTTTATTTGTGTTTGCAGCCTTTAGCTATGCCACAATGTCAGTGATGATATACATCTTTGATGATTCAACTTTATACATCAGAACACTNNNGTGAATATCCATCCAAGGAGATTCTTGCAAACCCTGTGTTATCCAGATATGCCTTCATCATCCTGTGTATAATCCTCCGTGAGATAAGTGGTGACGGGTCTGTTGGTTTCGAAGCATCCATCTCCTGTCTCAAGTAAGGGTAGTTGCCCAGGCCACCTAGACTCTAATTTAGGAGATCGGCCCGGATGGTATACCACTTATAATATCCGATCCAAAAAGAGTTGACATTAGATGGTATACTGTGTACTTGGAATTTACAACACTTTTTTCTTTTTTTTTTTTTTTCAGCCCAACTCGTACAAGCACCATTGGAACTTTCTTCACTCGCCCTCAATCTTTCCGAGTCAGTTTTCTATTGCAGAAGTGACTCTATTATAGTCGGTTTACTTTGCAGTCACGTTACTCAATACTTCTGATAATGGGAATCACTATTTCGGATCAAGTTTCATTAATAGTGAGTGCAATAGGTCAACGCCTGGACTCTGTTTGGTAGCAGTTGGAGAAACAATCAGCCTAATGCTACAAGACAATATTTCGAACATGCTCTTCGGTAGGAGAGTCTACGATGAGGCCAAGCGATGAGAATCTTGAAAATTCAAGTACGCGACGCAATGATTTAATGCGTGTTAAATCTCGTTGGATTTTTTTCCAAACCTCTCCTCTTCCTTTTGCTCATTGTAGGCAGGATATGATCATGTTTTTTGTTTTTAGGGATGGGTATCCACAGGGGAATTTTGGGCTTGCAACTCCTGGGACTCTTCTTCGGTACAGGTAGGAGCGGACGCCGATATGTTCACTCCCTAACTGGGTCGCTAGACTGCTTTTGGCCCTTGTCAGGCCGTTATGGATATTTAGGAGAGGACCGAGGCTACACAACTTCTTCTTTCCTGTTGTGGGATCAGTGATGAATTTAGCTGCATTCAACTGCTTGGCATTTGCTGCTGCTTCCTCCCCTTTTGACTGGCGTCTGTCTTGGTTCATCCAGGATTCGCGCCAACTATTAAACGCTGCGATCTTCATAGCTATTTTCTGTTCCTTTTTTTATCTTCCTCCCCCGAGATATGATCTTCCATTCCTCATGGTCTCTTCTTCTACTATTTTTCCTCTTCTCTTTCGGTCTCACTTGGCCTGCTTAGATCTGGTAAATTATTGACTCTATGTGTTTTTGTACACTCATTCCACTGGTAAATCCAGCATGTTGAAACTTTAACTCTTTTATGTAGTTTTTTAGAGGTTATATTGCTGTTCCATGTCCTAGGACTCTAGAACTAGTGGATTTTTACGTGTGATGGAAACCAAGTTGGTGTGAATTGAATCGAATTAATAAAATAATCTAAGGAGAGAAACAAGTCTATGCTACATGTGTCTAATATATATGTGAGTCTCGGTGGCATTATTGACCGCCTCAAGGTCATCTTTGACATTTGATAATGTCAACGATATTGATCAAGTCACTTTTCGCCATCTTACGGTGTTGAGCCATATTTAGTTCAGTGGTAGCGCTTAGCATAATAGTCCTCGAATCTCCCTTCCCCTAATAGCTTGGGTAATTACTTGCCTAAGCTCAATAATTGGTTGAGCCGTAATAGTACGCTACTATTATTGATTTCAAGAATTTATATCGTATGCTTTTAAGGGGGTTTATAATTATTTCTGGTATTTTCCCCTTTTTATCTGGTTATCCCCAGATCTGATAGCTATACCTTAGACTTAGTTTCACGACTACTGTGTATATTTTTCTGGCTTTGGTAAATTTTGCCCCCCCATGTGGAATTTAAGATTCTGCAGACAGACAGTACCTTTGTCTCGACTTTTTGTTGAATATTTTTTATATGTATTCCCCAGTTTAGTTTGGGGTCAAGGTTTATTCCAAGGATTGAGAGGGAGAGTTGGGGGAATGCTTCGTTGCCTCGAATTTGAATAGTTGCTTTAAAATTATGGGCTTTCCTTCGTCTGGAAAAGTGCATCAATTGGTATTTTTCTGGTGCAAACCTAACTCCGTACTTTTTTACCCACTTTTCGCACTCTACATGCTGTTCCTCTAGTTTAAGATAGTTCTCCTCTGTGGTATTTGACCAGGTTAGTATGTTTGTATCGTCTATGAAGCCCACGGCTGTAGAAAATCTTGTCTGTAGCAATGGGAGAAGTGTACTGACGAAAAAAAGAAAGAGGATCGGGGACAAAATGGAGCCTTGTTGGATGCCGGTACTTGTCGGTATCTTTTCGCCCTTGTATCTGCCAAGCATCAAAGATGTTGTCATATCTGTCAAGAATGATTCTATGAAGTTGGCGATCCACTTTAATGTGCCCCTTTTTCTCATATTATGTATCAAACATTGGTGAGAGACATTGTCGAATGCAGCGGAGATATCTAGGCTTAAGAGGGACGCAACCTTCATTTTGTCTTGACCCCAGATAGTGTGTATCTGTTCTGCTGATAGTTCTGCAGCGGAAATTGTAGATCTATTTGGCCTTGCTCTCATCTGTTCCTCTGGAAGAAGACCGTTATCTTCGGCCGCCTTTGAAATCCAGTTGGCTACCAGCTTTTCTGGTGTTTTTTCCCATTATATTAAATAATACTATGAGTCTATACGCCTTAGGATTGTTATGAATTGGATTTTGCGACTTCTTTAGTACCAGGGGAATTGATTCCTTAAATCCTTTAGATAATGGCCTTCGCGGATACATGCATTGAATGCTGCTTTAAGTATCTTACTTATCGTTTTCCTGCAAATTCTTAAGAGTCTGTTTGGTATTCCATCTGGCTAAATATAGAATGATGTTTTTTAAAAAAAGGGCGACCACGGGAGTTAATGTCCCGAGACAAGCAAACTCTGGCTTGTTTGGTGGCTAAAGGATGTGACCACAACGGCAGTAGAAGCGAGGAAGGCGATAAATTTGGAAAAAAAAGAAAAAATTTCCTTCATTACTATCAGAAGAGCTTTGAGAAAATAGGGTCTGAAAGCTGTAAAAAGGGTGAAGAAACCAAGTCTTTCAAAAACCAATAGGCAAGCTTGGTTGCAGTGGGCATTAGATGATGAAAATTGGACCATCGAAGATCGGAAAAAGGTCATTTGGTCATATGAGACTAAGCTCAATAGACTTAATAGTTATGGTATCAGATATACCTGGTCTAAAGACCCCAAAAGCTATCCCGCGTAAGTGGTAGATGAAACACTGAATATTTGGGGCGGTAACGTGTTGATTTGGGGGTGCAGGTCCTAGTTTGCTGCTTGCGGGATGAGTCGTGTAGTCGGCAGGATAAACTCAGAACAAGTAATAGTCATTCTGAGTACTATTTTGGCTCTAACTTTCGATAAAGTCGTAAGCAAGATCTTTTCCAACGACAGAAACTACGTTATTTTTCAACAAGAAAATGGACCCGACACATACTTCCAGGGCCTCAAGGAGTTGACTAGCTACTACGGGTATAACAACCATAAAATGACCTTTTCAATTACCAGACTTGAACCCAGTTTAGCATCTTTGGTGTCTTGTCAAACGCCGACTAGGGAAGTACCCGGAACCAACGAAACACATGCATAAATTGATGGAAAGATTTGACATAGTATGGCAGAGTATCCATGTATTTTCATATCGTTCGTTTATTGAAAGTATGTCTTCAAGATTTCTGGCTGTAAAGAGGGCCAGAGGAGGTCATACCATTAATTTGAATGACGCGATCAAAAGTGCGCAATACATAGCATAGACAATGGCCCCTACAAATTGTGAAATTAATCATTATTTTCACGATAAAAAAAAATATATCGAGAAATGACTGAGAACTCATTTGAATCTAGACCAATTAATTTCTCGAGTAGTTTTTGTAGAGTTACTATAAGTATCCAACATGGCGGTATTATTGCGCATTTTTGATCGCTATTGTACATAGAAATGAGCGGCCGAAAAAATAATTTTTACATCAATCTTGTGTATGTAGCCTTTATGCTATGACACGAATGAATACGAAATATTTATGGTTCGTAGAATAACTCAGTTTGACGTCTGGAACACTCATACCTAGATTTCATTCGCAGATTCCACTTGAGAAATACGCCTTACG
>MCBS01024248.1:0-10105 GCA_003611235.1 Golovinomyces cichoracearum
ATCATACACCTAGTAAAATAATACCTTAATCAACCTTTCATCAGCTAACCTTAATTTAACAAAAAATTAACTCTCAAACTCGCTACATTCATATTCCCTGCTTCTCACATTAATTGTTCCTTACAATAACTGAAAAATCAACCGTTGAAGTTTCATTAGCCTTCAATGGTACAAATGATCCGTTACTTCTTAAGATTGAGTTAAAAATAGCAACCGATGAAGACCTCAAATGGTTTTGTGAAACCAAAACCCAATTCTATGCCAATGAAGATGCATTGGATGACGAATTTTACGAGATCTTACATTATGACTTTAAAGACTGGACATCACTCCATTTTGAGCGATGCAGACTGCGGCTAGTTCAGAAGTTGCTAAAATTACTAAGACAGGGTGGTGTCTACATGGAAAAGACAAAAGCCCAAGGAACGTTTGAAGATATCGTCAATGCACTAAAATTGGAATATGAGCCTTGGTCAAAGCAACAAATATACAATGCGTTGCGAGAAGACACTGCCTTTGCTTTCATATCTCCGAATATCTCCTGCTTAATTGATGCCGACCTTGAATTGTACAACACTGACTACTTTAGTTACCAGAAGAAAGTTTTTAATGCCCCTTCTCCTCTGCAACCTATTACTTGTCCTGTCGATACCCCAGCCTAAATTCTTCAAACTCCTTACTTTGAAAACACCAAAAGTGCGTTCCCCAGATCCCCGATAAATCACAACTATAACACAAACACCGATAATGGCCGTGATCTCTATAACCTAGCAAGAATCTAAACGGACGGGATCAAGTATGCCGGTAAAGATGACAGTCTTGAATTCAAAATCTCTATCTTTTACGATGTCTGTAACTGCGTGGGAATAAATTCTGATAACTACAGCAAAGCTTTCTCAATTATGCTTCGGGGACCGGCCGCGGATTATTAACATTCCAATTTGGGTCGCATACCCTCTGACACTGAAGGGCTTTACGATATGATGCGATCAAATTTTGAAGGCGATAAATATCAGCAACGCGTGCCAAGCAAGTGGAACTCCCTATCCTTGTCAAAAATAATTCAAGGTAACCCTGGAAAGGATATTATGAGTTGCATGGAACTACTAGCGCAATCCCTTCGTAACCTGCAGCATAGCCTTGACTATGAATTCCGAACTGATAAATTTATCTGATTCAAGATGATTGCGGCATGCCGAAGCGTAAAGGCTTGTGAATACACATGTCTCATCCCACACGCGACCTTCCCTGAACTACTTAACTTTTTACGGTCGTCTATCTCCACACATGAGGAAAAAAATCTCACATCCCCTTCCGGTGCGTTTTATACAGACCGAAAATTCCAAAGAAAAATTATTCCAGAAAGAAAAATCCGAGCCAATGAGATGCATGTCCCTAGTGATCATGTCCACAATGATAATCGCTACTAATCAACCTCTCGAACAAGATACTCCTCTCGTCAGCGATTCTCTAATAAATCTGATCATTGTATTGTCTGTGATAAAGATATGTGTTGGTTAAGTAAACACTCTAAGAAGGAACGTGCTGAAAATTTTCGGAAGCTTAAGGACCAGAAGGGCAAATATGATTAAATTTTTACTCAAATTTTTACGGAATTTGGAGATTTTGAACTTCATTCATACGAGAACAGTCCTAGCCAGACATATCACATAATTTCAGATATGGACCTTGAAAACACGGATAATTTAGATGAAATTAACTTCACCTCCTTCGGACTAATAAATAGCAGTAAAGTGCTAGCTGACTTTAACAAGAGATCTTTATTGCATGCACTAAATGGTTCAATCAATTCTCTCGCTACCAAAAAGCCCAGTGTTCGCTATGGAGACAACGAATTCTACGGCTAAATGATTGACATCGGTGCCGCAAAAAGATCAACCGTCGGACATGGTCAATTCCGGGCTTTCCAGCGTATAGTAGACGTTCAATTGGATTTAAAACCTGCAGGTTCAGTTCGCATCCAATTCGGAATTGGCGAAATAGTTTCAATTGGGTCGATTATTTTTCAAACACCATTCGGAAAAATCTACTTTCATGTTATTGATGCCGATATATGGTTTCTCCTCAGTATTGCTGATATGGACTACCATAGTGTTTATTTCAACAATGTAAATAACTTTCTTGTTTCCAAACTGGAACATATCCAGTAACTCGTCGATTCGGACATCCTTTTCTCCTCTTGAAAACCCATTTGACATCCACAGCACATAAACTAGGCCCAGAGTGCTATCTAATTTATACAGAACTCCGACAACTACATCGATTTTTTGGGCTTCCTGCTAATTACCGCCTCCAGCGAATTTTAGAACGTGCCAATCATGATGATATTAACTTTGAAGAGATCAAAAGGTTAACCCGTTTTTGCAATCAGTGCCAGAAACACGGCAAATCACCAGGCAGATTCGGATTTAAATTGCGTGAAGTCAGTTTTAATTATACCATACTCATCAATATCATGTATATTGATAGTGACCCGGTCCTTCTTATTATTGATGAAAGTACCAGATACCAAGCAGCCCAGTGGCTTAGAAATATGATTTCAGAATATATATGGGATAAACTGTGTTATGCATGGATTAATACATATCAGGGCCCCCCGGACCACATAGTCACTGATGCTGGAAAAATTCTTGTTAGCATACACTTTGTCCACAGTGCGGCCTCTATGGGAATTAGAACAAAGACAGTTCCGGTTGAGGCACATTGGTCAATTGGTATATTTGAAGGTTACCACAGATTTTTGCGACGAGTATACAAAATTATAGACGAACAAATGACTGGCGAAAATCTCAACAAGGACATGATGCCCCAAATGGCCGTGAAAGCGGTCATAAACTTAGCCGGTCCGGACGGCCTCGTAACTAATCTTCTCGTATACGAACCTTGTCCTAGAATTACTGAAAAAGACCCTACAGCTCCGAACATTATCCAAAGAACCGCAGCTATCCAAAAAGCAATGTCAAAAATCTCTAAATTGCGCGCCATACGGCAGGTTAACGAAGCTCTTAAAACGAAAAACAGCCCAGCTACGGCTCCAATCCATGACCTACAATTATACTCTGATGTTATCGTATGGCATGAAGGTAATATTAACAAAAAAGGCTGTTGGACCGGACCTTTTCCAATACTAAGTATCAATGGTGAGACATGATCCATGGGTCTTCCCAGTGGTCTTAATAAATTTCAAAGCACTACAGTAAAACCATACCTGAGAGATAATATGCCCAATACCCTAAAAATTCGCCAAATACCTCCATCTATGATTACCTTGCCAGCTATTCCAGAATCAACACCAGAACAATTATATAATGTAGAATTTCAACGACGTAGAACCCCTCCGCCTATCTTAGGGCCTCAAAGACAACTTCGAAGGTCTATGAGAAATAAAATCCGAGCAAACATGGCACACATCACAAAGAACTTTGAAGCTTCCCCTGATCTTACTATTACATATTGGTCGCCAAAAAAGCAAATAAACCCCTCAGATATTGCTGCAGCACCAACTCCAGATTATACCGAATCAAGACGCAAAGAGATTAACGGATTAATGGAGAAAGGAAAATTTAAAATAGTTCAAACTGCAGATATCCCAGCTAATACGAGAATTTTCATATATAGATTTTTTAGATGAAATCAAAAACCCTGGTACCGACAGAGCATTTGAGAAATTACGACTTGTGGTCCAAGGCTACAATTATGAGGGAAAATATATGGTTTCTACTCGATCACCTACAATCCAACGATCAAGCTAACGGATCATCCTTGCTCTTACTGCTATATTTTTTAAGATAAGGAAGCGACACCGTCCTATACCTGCGTGATATTTCTCAGGCCTGCGTCCAGTCAACTACTTACCTTAACTGTGTGTTCTTTGTAAGACCTCCAACCGAAATAAAAATGTCTCCAGGAACAATCTGGCAAGTTCTTAAGCCTCTGTACTGCATACCAGAAGCCGAAAATTACTGGTTCAACAAATACCATCGACATCATGTTGAAAAACTTAGTATGTCACCATCAACATACGACCCACGTTTGCTTAGCACTTATGGAGACTGTCTAGGAGTCGTAGTGTTGCAAACAGATGACACATCGTTTCTGACAGATAAGAAATTTGCAGCAAGGGAACAAAAAGAGTTTGAAAATGTAAACCTCCGAGCCAAGAAGCGAGAAAAGCTCACTGCCCAAACGCCTCTCAAATTAAACGGGGAAATCATGAATATAGTGGAAGACACTGTAATCCTTCAACAGGCCCAGCAAAGTAAAAACCTTCACCTCGTCTGATTCTGCAAGACAGAAATTTCTGGAACAAGGGGAAAGATCCGAATGAGTGTCACACCAAAAGACCAATACATTGCCCAGCGTGCTCGTGGGGCATATATTGCTAGTATCTGTCAACCTGAAGCCTCCTTTGACCCCTCATTTGCTTCCCAAGTTATCAATCTAAAGGAAGATGACGCACAAAGATTAAACCGAAGATTAAAGTGGCAAATTGACAACTCAGAACGAGGCATCAAATTCGTAAAGTTAGATGTCAACACCTTTCCAATTATCGTATTTACTGATGCTTCGTTTGTAAAAAATAACGACATGACATCCCAAATCGGATTTGTTATAGTTTTAGCTGACGAGAAAAATAACAGCAACTTAATTCACTGGACTTCTGTTAAGTGTAAACGTGTCATCCTTAGTGTTCTTGCTTCCAAACTGTACGGTATGGCCCTAGGATCTGACTTCAGTAGTTTTATCAAACCTACTTTAAGCAAAATACTCCAGAGGCAAATTATTTTGATTATCTGCACGGACTCTAAATCTCTGTTTGACTGTCTGGTCAAATTAGGGACCACTCAAGAAAAGAGATAAATGATTGACATCATGTCGCTACGTCAATCATACGAGCGACGAGAAATCGCAGAAATTAAATGCATTGATGGCAATACAAATTCTGCCGATGCGATGACAAAATCAAAGCTATTTTCGGCTCTAAAAGAGCTAATAGATACAAATAAAGTTAACCTAAGAGTCGTAGGATAGGTTGCTCGAAGCAGTGATCAGACTAAAATAAAGGATAATTGGAGTACTGGTTCAAGCATCAGGCCTTGACAATTTACTTTTCGGTTAATCAATTTTGAAGACTGCTATCATCCGACTTTTAAAAAGATGCCAGAGCTGGTGTTTAGTGGGGTATGAGAGTAACTAGTTTCGCGTGACTTATTATGTAATTAGTCTTATCTTGTATATGTACACTGGTCAGTTTATTGGAATAGAAAGGAATAAACTCAATTGCACTACGAAGAACAGTACTGTATTAGGAATTCGGTAATTCCAACAGATACCTCCAGGGAGATTGAATGGCGCATTGGTGGCTCGTCCGATTCTGGCGGGCTAATTCTCATTCGTGAGTCAAGAGGGATCTATAAGAGGATCTAAGTATTTTGTGGGCGGTAAATTTAGTGTCCAGCCCGAAAAGTAAGATACTCGTATATGCTTGTCCAAAATCCAAGTAATACGGCGGCGAAGAGGTTGCCGTGAGTCAAAGCGGTGTGTGCGAAAGGAAGCCTGGTGTAATTTTAAGTCAATTACCATTAAAGGAGGTGGAAGGCCCGCTTCACGCTACGGTAAGTTTGTTGGAGTAGTATGATAGACGGGAAGGATGGCTAGGGTACTTGTCTGTACAAATTTTGGGGGGAGATAGATGTGGCCTTTCACTAGGTTTGAGACGGACTGAGTAGGGGAAACCGCCCGTGAGAAGCCTGGCCACCATATCTCGGCCCCGTAATAGGCAATGGGAAGTATACAAGCAGTAATGGCTCGTAGTAATTTAGGTGGGGCGCCTCTTACTGTATTTTCAAGACTGCGAAGCGCATTTACTAGCGTAAAAGCTTTGTTGCTGAGAATACGGACGTGCTATTCAAATGCGTGTTTTTTGTCAAAGTTAACGCCTAGCCATCTGGTGTAAGAGCTTGTTGTTTTTTCGGATATAGAGAAGTCGCCGTGCTGGATTGATGGAGTGTTGGCCGGATTTTTGTCTGCCCGTCTGCGTGAAAAATGCTGGAGTTCCGCTTTTCCTGGGTCGAATGTGATACCCTCCTCTCGTCCCCAATCTAAAGCCTTTTTCAAAGAAGTATTTAGGGCATTTCAGTTTTCTTGTAATGAGTTTTGTGTCTCAATAATCGCTATGTCATCAGCATAACCGGATCTTTGCGAGATGCACCCCGCTTTGAACAAAAGAGAGATATAGAGAATGAAGAGAAGTGGAGATGCTGGAGATCCCTGCGGAAGCCCACAGTTGATAGATTAAAGAGGGCCTATCTGGCTGTCAAGACGAATCTGAACCGATTGATTCGTAGTGAAGGAGCCAAATCAATTGACAAAAAAATGTGGCCATCGCTGTTCTCGCATACGACGGACAAGTCAGTCTGAGAGAACAGCATCAAAGGTGCCTGTCCGTTGGACTGGACTGGACCTTAACCTAGGATCCTAGGGAATACATAAAAGAACTCATGTTTGATCGTGTTTTATGTCAATTGCGTCTATTCTATTGTTAATGCTACTTGCTTGGTACAAATACATAATTTAAAATCATGTGACTTGACGATAGTTAACGAAGTCATAACATGCATGTTCCAACAATACCTTTGATATATAGCGTGAGCATACTAGCAATACGTCCCTTGTTTGGAGCTCTTTCAACGTCATGAGTGAGACAGGTGGTGATATCGACTGCTGATCGACCTGGAATGACGCCAAACTGTTGGGTAATGAGTATCTTATCCCGGACTGCGATCCAGGCTTGGCGTTTAGCTATCAGAAGCTCTAGGTCTTTTCCTATTACTAAGAGAAGACCTATGGGTCGGTATGAACGAGGGGAGAATAGATCTGACTTACTTTTTTTTGAAGCATAATTGAAATGGCTTGCCGGAAGCAGTCAGGATATAGCCGAGGGAGAGATAGGTGTTGAATAGTAGATAAATGTGGTTCGCAATAAGTGGCCATGCAATACTAAGGATAGCAGTGGGGATTTCGTCAGCACCAGGGTTTGTGTTGCTAGTCTTAAGTATAGACTCCTGAATCTCAAGCTAAGAAAGTGGTGGGAATGTAATTGACCATACCGCAGTAGAATTTAGGGAAATCTCACCATCTTCAGCGTAGTTTGTGAGGAGATTACTGATTAGATTTCTCTATTATTAGCTAGAGATGTCACGGGGGGTCGGACTCGGAACCTAGGGCCTTTTGGTGGAGTGGAACAAAAGTTGCCTGTAGACTTATGCCATTTCGTCATAGCGAATATATCTTTCCCCGTATCGACTTTCTTGAACTTACTTATGTAGAACTTTCTCTTTGCTCTTTTGGTTGTATTTCTACAATCTTTCTTTTCTATGGTTGCTTCTTCTATCGTAATGGGGCCTCTAAAAATATGTTGTGTAACGGCTGGTAAGCCGAAAAATCCTGCAGCCCTTGATGTATAGCACGGGCCATCTTTATTTTTAGAAATGGAAGTAGAAACCAAAGGAAGGTTCGAGAAGATCCGAATGTTGATCCTTACAATAGCTGGTGCACTCAATCGAAGGCCTTAGAGACCCCATAAAAGTCTTTCGAAAGATATAGAAAGACTTTTCCTTTCGAGCATAAAAACTCATAATTTCATTTAATTAGAACCATATAGCTAAATCATAAACTACCATCTCCTACATAAACGCTCATTGCTTTCTTTAGCTGATCTACGAAATTTTGATATCTTAGACGGGCCAATTTGCAAGAGTTATCCCACCAAAGATTACCCTTGCTATGACCTAGCGAGCGGTGAGCTGCACCCGTATATGCAATTCAAATAGCATCTGTCAAATCTATGGCATATTTGTCTAATGCATTCTTGCTAGATATAAATTCGTTCTGATACAATCCTTGAATAGCGGTAGAAATGAGACGGCAAAAGAGCTCAGTATCAAGCGTGTCGGGTCTGAATCTGCGAAGAGATTCAATATAACCTGACCAGTTGACTGATGTGAGTATTTTGGCATGATCAGATGTAGTATCTAGGTGTGGGGCCAGGGTGCACTTTGTCTTTTGGATAAGAGAGCCAATATCGATAACTAGATCAAGTTCATTGCCGCGGTCGTTTGTTGCTCTATCTAGAGAAGAGAGGAGAGTAATTTCATTTTTACCTACTCATTCTGTGAATTTTACAGTGCGAGGAGAGAGGCTGCGGGACCATGATGGTTGCCATCTAGTGTGGAGTAGTTTAACATCGCCCATGAGAAGTAGAGTGTCTTATAATACAAGGAACAGCGAGTAAATTAAGTATAAGGGACTGCTATTTGAAAGTCTGCGGGGGCGTTATAGACATTGATAGTGTGCAAGAGTTTGCCCGAGAGCGATACGAGGCGAAGGAGTAATTCATTTGAAAATTTTCTGTAACACCGTTCAGAGCGTAGGCAAGACTCCTTCCGGATATAAGACATCACTCTAGGCCGAGAAAATGTCTAATCATCAGTTGGCGAAAAATTTTTGAAGGAAAGGTGACGTTTTGTGATGCGCCTAAACCAGTCGCTGAAGAAATATAGCTCTTGTATTAATACATCGTCGGATGAGATTTGATTTGCTTCATTGAGTGCTCTTTCGTTGGCTTGAACCCCACGGCAATCATTTACAGACATTATTTTTAGCGGGTTGTTGGAAGTTTTACGACGGGGAGAGCTAATCGATAAAAATTAGTTTGGTCATTGCTCTGCTCAACTATGTCAAGGATTAAGTAGGAATTTTTAGACCCAGCTGTAGTTGGATAAAGTTTGTTACTTGTTGCGGGCGATGCGGTGAAATGGTGCGTTTATTTTGCAGTTTTGGTTGATGAGGGGTCAGCGGTGGGCTTTACGCAGCCGAATTCTGCTTGTTGACGCATGTTAGCCTCTGCGTTGATTCGTCGTATGGCGCTCACCTACGACTTGATTTTCGGAGGGCCTGAGTGTTTAGAACGGAAATCGCAATTGCTATAGTCTGCGGGGTGTAGGCAGTAGCAATAGATGCATCGGTTGGGGCACGTATGTCGACCTGTGGATCCACAGATATTTTTATGGTCTTTTTCGAAATTTTTGGAGGATCCACAAAGATGATATCTAGGTTCGGAAGCGCAGGAGCGAAAATTGTGCCAGAGCTAGCACCATGTGCACTATACAGCTGATTGTCATTTAGGGAAGATTCTTGTCTATGTGCGGCATCCAAAGAGAAAGAGAGTGCGTGGAAGACATTAATGTGATTCTTTAAAGCGCGTGATCCAAGTTTTCAACGAGGACTCTCGGTTTGCATCGTTGTCACGAGAAGCTATGATGGCTACTAGAACTTCTCCAGCTGTGGTAGATGAGGCGTCCTCTAATGTAGCGATAGTAACGGGCTGCAGACAATATTTCCATTCTTCATCAACTTATTTAATAGCTCCGTAAGTTCTGGGTACGTTTTGAATTCGATACAAAATCCATGAAGCTAACTTGTTGGAGTAATGATTAAGGGCACATTACCCCTGTTATAAATCATGTAATTTTTTGGCAATGTCTTGTCTCAGGATACGAAAGAGTCTATCATTGCTGGAGCTATGTCTAAAATGGACTAGCGGTGTCAGGACATGGGTTTAATGAAGAGTTTTAGTGAGACTGAGATTTAGAACTAGTCTTATTTCGGGACTGTAAGAGGTGCAGAGGTTATATGAAAGGTATCCAGAAGGAACTGAACGGTATCTAAATATACTAAAAGAAACTGTTACAGGTATGAGTTAAGGGAAGTAGTACTACACATGCAGACTTTTTAAGCTCAGAATGAAGTATTTTATTTGCAATCTAATGAATCTGTAAATACATGTAAAAACAATTGTAGGGAATTGATTGATCTAAGACGTGAGCGCGAAGCTCCTATTTATACCTTTGTGTGGCCGCTCCTCGGCTAATACAAGCTAATGAAAATAGTCAAACATATCAAACTCATAGCACGTGATATTACACGTTTGCAGGAGTACAACACCATATTACAACAGAAACTATGGAGTAAAGAGCAAATGATACAGACTCCGATAGTGGGCACACACTCACACGATTGAATA